>APFE030480070.1:155569-203873 GCA_000404065.3 Pinus taeda | reverse complement strand
TTTTCCCTACAAAACACAAAACACAAAAACCAACACGGACATGCAAAGAAAAACGAACCTTATGGCTCGAAGTTAGATTTACCCAAAAAACTAAATATTTAAAAAATTGAACCTTGTGGCTCAAAGTTAGCTTTAGCCGAAAAACTAAATATTTTTCTTAATGTTTCTGATTTTCCGAGATCACACTAAGGTGCAGGGAAAAGAGCATACGCATGAGAAAAAAAATCTTCCTTTCTGTTTCTGATTTGCCCAGATCGCACAGAGTCACAAGGCAAAGAGCATACGCAGAAATGAAAGGTATAGATCCGGTTAAAAAAAATAAAATAAACCGAAACCGAAATAAGCAGAGAGAAAATAACAGTAAACTGCAAATAAAGACTGTATACCTCCAGATCTTAAAAATGACGCAGATAGGGCTACCGGAAACCTTTTCGCGTGAAACGAAAGGGGTTCCTCACTGGAACAGATGCTCCGAACACAACAGAGCAGTCCTCTCGGCCCGAAAGCAGTCAGAAACAGTAGATCTAGGAAACGACAGCCGCATGCAGTTCTACCGGCTTCAGATTTGGATCACTAACGGACGCGGCCCTCAAATAGCTCTGATACCATGTAGGAATTTTACAGGGTAAGTTCCTCAGACAGAACACCAAAAGGACACCGCTCACAAACAGATCACAGATCAATACACCAGTATTTTGACGTGGTTAAAACCCTCAGAGAGGGAAACAGTCCACGGCCTGCGCCAACGTGGCTACTACAGGCAATTTATTAATAAAAGAATGAAAATTTACATAAGCTTCTCTCATGCACGGTTAACCTACGTGAACCTACAAATGACCCTCCATGTGCTTTAAATAGAATTCATGGACCAATCGGGTGTCAAGCCACGGATCAAGTGTCGGTAATACCGAGGAGAGAATGAACCGTCGGATCATTACATATCGTGACCGTCGAATTGTAAGTTACAAATATAAATAGTAAAGAAACACACTTTACCTAACTCTATACTAGACCAAGTTATACTTAACTATTCCTACGTGTCGGAATATCCTAACAGGGATAAGCTTTTGTTCTGGGTAAAGTTTATATTTGTTGTGAAAGGGCTAATATTTTTCATTTTGTTTATTGTTTTGGTTGGGGTTACTTATAGAAGAAATTGAAATGAAGGGTGAGGAAGATGAGTAGTGTACCTATTTACAATAAAATGTTGACTAGAAGCTTGTAATTGAGTTTGTTGATGTGAAGAAGTTTGTTGTCTATTAAGTTTGGTTGCCAGTAGAACTTGTTTATAATTTTGAGCTCATTAATGCCCATGAATTCTATTGCCTATGATTATGAGTAATGAATTCTATTTTCCATGATTATTATGAAGTATGAGTAATGAAGTCTATTTTCCATGATTATATGAAGTATGAGTAGTTTTAAAGTTTGAGTAATGAAGATAAAGTGTCGAGTATGAAGTATGCTATTCATGTGGATTTTGGAAATAAAGTTTGTTGTTGATTTGGATAACAAAATTAATTTCTTGTTGAGAAGAGAGGAAATTGCAAATATCAAAAGGAAATTAAAAGGGGTGAAAGTATGTTTTTGAAGATAAAATTAAATCTTGTGGATCTAGTGTGAAAATTTTATGAAAGGGAGATCCACTGTGATTTGGGGGTCAATGCTTCTAGCAGGTTGGTGTCTACAAACTGATTGAGGAGGTGGGTTCCTCCATCAAGTTGTTTTCTACAATAAGTGGACGGTTGCATATTTCAGAGGTTGGTGCCTTAATCGGGTTGAATCCTACAACAAGATGCTGCTTGCAAATTTTTGAGGTTTGTGCTTGAATCAAGCTGTAGCCTAAAGAAAATTGGTACTTACATATTTCAAGGGATTGGTGCCTCCTTGTGGTTGGTGCCAATAAATTAGTGTAATCAAAGATTAAAGAAGAAGAAAAAAATATTTGTGGCCTTCTCCTGCACGGGTTTCCACAATATATATGTGAATATTTAATTTTTATTTTTATTTTTATTCATAATATTTATTTTTCATAAATTATATATATTAAAATTTGTAAACTTAATATAATAGAGTAATGTAGTAAAGTAAGTGGAAATGATTTATATTTAAAATTTTAATGGCTCTCTTAATATCTATAATTTTTTTTGAAAACACTAATACCTTGAATAGAACAATATTTTAAAATATTATTTACATTAATAATTAAAAAGATCTCTCTTAAATTTATGTTTAAAGTTGTAATTTTTTTGCAAGCACGGAAAAATTAAGCGAAAATTTTGCTAATAAACTATTTTTTTGGACATTTTCTAAAAAAATATTCATTCATTTGCATAAAAATTCACCTATGTTTTACATATATATGATTAAACATATGATATTCGCAAAAAATATAGCAATTTTAATAATAAAACACATTTTTATTTATTGAATATCCACCTACATTCTATATGTATGACTCTTCAAACCATAGTAGCCACCTATAATACACTACATAGGCTTAATGTTTTATATACAAATGTTCAATCTTAAATTTTCTTCACATATTGGTGACATTCATCATATATTGGTAAAAATACAACATTAATCATTATCACTTTGAATGCAAACATAGTAGCCATTGATTCAACATAATAGGTATTGGTTCAAAACCTTATTATGAACCTAGATGCATGGTCCCAAAAAATTAAGTAACCATTACTTATAATGCATTGCTAAAGTCTATCTATTTTATTTTTGGGTAAAGTGAAACAACACACTCAAACTAAACCCAAAAATCCATTCCACAAATATGCTTGAAATTGAACCCTAAATCCTATTCCAAATATACCCAAAAATATGAGAGAAAAAGTTTAAAAAGAAAGTAAAAAACATGGTGAAAAAATGAAATAATATGATACAAAGTTTACATTTTAAATTTTAATGGCTCTATTAATATCTATAAAACTCTTTGAAAACATTAATAACCTTAAAATAATAATATTATAAAATCTTATTTACATCAATAATAATAAAATTATTTTTTCACTCTTGAGTTTTATAATTTTTTTGTACGTTACAATGCAAAGCTGAGGTAATTATAAAAGCACATAAAAATATAAAAATATTTAACCTTAAATTTTCTTCACGTATTGGTAACATTATTCGTATATTGGTAACACTACCAAATAAGTTGTTATCCCTTTGAATGCAAACATAGTCATCATTGATTCAAAGCCTTATTATGAGCCTGGATGTGTGGTCTAAAAAAATTAAATAGATATTACTTATGATGCATTACTGAAGTTGATCTATTTGGGTAAAGTGAAACAAAACATGCACAAACTAAACTAAAAAAAAACATTCCACAAATATATCCAAAATGTACCTTAAACCCTATTCTAAATATGCCCAAACATATGGAAAAAGAAGTCTAAAAGAAGAGTAAAAACATGGTGAATAAAAAAATGGTTGATTGCTACTTAACTTTTGTTCGTGCATCCTTTCCTTCTGTCGTCTTGCAAACTTTGTCCATTTTGTGTATCCTTTCGAGTTTGATACATATTTCTTCTACCTCCAGTAGTGTTGATGTTTTAAACCTAATTAATAGTGTTTTAACCTAATTTATAGGTATAAATTATATATTATAATAAACATTTATATATTAAATGATATTAAACATAAGATAATTGTAAATTATGAAATATTATATTAAGATATTTAACCCTGACCAACAGGTATAAATCATATTAAAAAATGTTATGTATATATTAAATTATATTAACCATAATGCTTTAAATCAAACTTATAGTGCTTTAACTCTAACCTGTGGTTATACATTATATATTATAATAAATGTTATGTACGTTAAATTAGATTTACTGTAAGACACTTGTAAATTATAATATTATATTAAGAATATTTATAATTTTAACCCAAAAGATTATAAAAAATGTTGACAAATAATTTTTCTTTCATTATACCTACACATCTCCCTCCATACTAGACTCTAGAGCACCTATGGGGGAAATTAAATATTTCTACTAAATATTAAATTAGAATTAAAACATCAAAATATTAAGATGTTATTAAATTAAAATAGTGAATAATATATTTATCTATTTTTTTTCATGGAAAAAACCCTTAATTTCTATTAATTAAAATAAAAATTACACTCTGTAGAGATACATAGTGTGTATGCAGAAGAAGCCACAAGACGATACAACATCACATGAGAAGAGCATATATAAATACATCATGCTGGAATAAGCCAACTTGCCAAGCCTATGCTAAAAAGGAAAAAGGAAATAAAAGATTATGGATGACCATTAGTGTTGAATTTTTCTTTTTCTCCTTTCCTTCGTTGCACCTTTTTCCATCTTTCAGGGTTGGATCTATCAAAACTAAAGTGAGTTCTTAGCCCCCATTTGGATGAGGAGAATCTGTGTCTAAATTTGATGATTCATAAACATGTGATTGTTTGGTTCCTCATAGGCCAATCGAAGGCATCTGGGTTTTGATATCTGGGTTCAATGGGGAAATAGAGACATGAACATCTTGAGCTGTAGCCTCACTTTCCAATTTTTCCTCAGATTGACCAAGTTGTGACGCTTGGTTTTCCTTATCCTCATCTTCTGAGTGAGGAGAGTCATTAAACTGTCATCTTTTTGGTCTATTTGGCTACTTCTTTTTCTTTTTTGGGATTTTTCTCACCCCGTGGGCAAGTGTTCTGAAGCTGACCTATTTGAAAGAACACACAACATCTAAAGGCCATGTTCTCATAATCCAAAATTTGAGTCCATTGAAAGTTGTTATGTTTCAAGATGATGTGGCCTAGTAATCCTTTTCTAATATCCATCTCTACACAAATCCCAGCGAAGGTGAATATTATTTTTTGTGTTCTCTCCATATCCATTGTTATGAAGTTCCCAATTTTATTCCCAATGTCTTCAAGAACTTGGTGGTGTTAAAACGGAAGGGGAAGGTTTGGAAACCTTACACAAATTCGCATGGAGAAAACCACCATGGTTGGTGCATCAAAATGAGGAAAACATGGAGTAATTAATAACCCTACATTATCCCAGAACCATGGTCCTTCATTTAGAATGAAATCCAATTCTTTTTTAGTGTCAAATTGAACCACACAAAATCCTTTGGAACAAAGGTAAATGTCATAACTTCTAGTCCAAGAAGTAAATATTCACTCATGAAGAGCTTCAGGTTTTGGAAAAAAGACATTAAATTTGAAAACGATGACTTTTGTCTCTACTCTAGTAAATAGATTGAATACCTAAGAGTTTTTCCCTTCAAAGAAGGAGCTTGTTCCATCTGGTCTACAATATATGGACCAGAGGGGAAATATTGGCTCTTTTCTGAGTGAGACATGTCTTTCCCTTTTGTTGCAATGTCCCTCCCTTGGACAACATCCTTGAAGGATATTGAGGGGGGAATTTGAGGACTTGCGATTTTTTGCACCATCACGAAGTCTAAAATTCAAGTTTATTGTTGAATTTTTAACTATAGTGTAATCCTTCAGAGACATAGAACCTATCATGATTGTCTCTGCAAATTGAAGACAAAAATGATTTGAAGGCAAACCCCATTTGTCTTGTATCATAAGTTTAAGAGATGAGATAATTTGTTTCTCCCACACCCAAAATATCTTTGTTTTTCCGTTGTTATTTTTGATGAATATTTGATAAAATTTATTTGAAAACCCTCTAGCCGTGATTGAAAATCCTTCGAGCAAAGCCTCGTCAGGGGATATATAATCGATGCAATTGGGGTTTCAGGGAAAATACCATATTGCATTAATGAGAAAATGGATGCCAATTGCATGTAGAATTTAAGCCCAAGAAGGATAGGGGTAGCCTGGAAATAGTTTAACTTTTGAACTATAACTTGTAGTGAATGTAATAAAACCTAGGGTGGAGGATAAAACAAAGTACCATATTGTTGTGTTCGATGCACTAGTTCCATTGAGTAGACCCCTTTATCAAAACTATTAGAAAAGGACCCATGGGCGCTTTATGAAATATCATCAAAAGATGAACCAACCCAAGTGCAAGAATCAATTTTTAGAATAAAGCTCTCGCAACTATATGGCTCTTTTGGGGCTTCTCTATGAGCATATTGTCGTTTCAGAGAAGAGACTTGAAATGAAGAGCCTAAACCACGTGCAATGTTAGGTAGATCCTCACTTTGGTATGAGACATGGGAACCAAGAGTTGTAGTGTTGAGATCGACCAAGGCGATGACACCCAAAAAAAACACTTTGCAAGGAAACCCTAGAGTTAAGAATCTCCATGTTAATATTGGGGTAAATCTCTATAGTTAAAAATCATGTTATATATTTTATAAATATATATGATATAACTCATATATACATTCTTTTTAAAAATAATAATAATAATTTAAAATAAATTTATAATTTAGTTAATTTTTATGATTTTTTTAAATTTTTAAATATGTAAAATATATTATAAATCAAGCATTTTGATATGTATATATAATTATTAACCATTTAATTTATATGACTATATTAATACTTATTTTGTCACAAACTTAAAAAAAAACCAAAACTACCTCTTTAAACTAATAATTTAATATAAAATTACAAAATAATAATGGTAAATAATACAAACCATTAAAATATCATAATTCTCAATTATTTTTGAAAACCAACGCCAATACCAATAAACAAATTAGAGCCATAAATTATCTATCTTCTCAATCATCCTATCAGTGTCCATTCATGGTATTGGTAAAACAAATTTCCATCTTATATTTTTTTTGTTAGCTTTGGTAAAAGGTGGATCATATAGAAAAATGGAACCCAATTCTTGGGTGGTGTTAAAAAGTGGTTTAGAGGTTTTCTTTAAATATTAAGCTCTCTTTGGACATCCTTGATGTAACTTCATTTTGAAATAATAGAATTGTTACCGCTTAAAACAATATATTGTCAGCTTTTAATTAAAAAACTGTGAGAATCATCTCAAATTCCTCACTTGGAACGACGTTCCAAGCGTCCTTTTGTTAAAAGATCATATTACAACTATGGTTTCCCATAAACTATCGCATGTTAACACGCACTCCATTCGTTTTGGTTGCCCATGTTTCGATTTGCCTAGGACAGAGGGTCGTTATCGATATTTCTAACACTCACTTGACTTAAAAGTGTATGACGTGTAATGTTGTTCAGTAATGATTGTCGATCAAAATTAAAATTAAAATTAAAAATTTATAAATAAAAAAAAAAATTAAAAAATTATATAAAATATTTAAATAAGGTCAATTGGATTCTTTTTGGCTTATGTTAGATTTGTATTTAAGATGGATTTATGTAAGTTACAGACAATCACAATACATACTTAATTAACATAATTGTGATTTGTGAAAGATGTACATAATTGTGATTGTGTGAAAGATGTTTATGTGTATTTTGCTTGGGATTCACCAAGGTTTATAGTTTTGATTTTAAAAATGTCCAAAGTTCCATTTTTTTTCAGGAAAAAAAGCTGGTTATATTGGTATGTAGAAGAACCAGTACATCATATCAAGATATAATAATCAAAAGAGTCCATTGGATGAAGACCGTATGCATGTATATGAAAATACCAAATGCATATCAAGATATAAACACCAAAACAATGCACCAAATAAAGAGCAGTCATACGAGAAAATACCAAAAGCAGTCATGAAACTCAATCTGGCATGGGTGGAGATTAGCTTCCAAGGCCATTGCAAAATCAAGTAAACACAATAACCTTCAACGAATATAAGCCAAGCCAAAATTTGAAGCTATTAAGTATGCGCAGGAGAACTAAAAAACATGTAGAACAAAAACCATAAGGCAAGCACGATGCTCACTAAGTTTGGACTGTGTATGTACATTGAGTAGACATCAACCAGTAAGCGGCATAGGCCCGACATCCATAGTGGAATTGCCCATCCCCAGAGAGATATGCAAGCTACCAGCCAAATCCGAGATGCCCAACTTTGACATGTCATCTGCAATAGTGTTAATTTCTTAGTGAATATGTTGAAAAGATCTTTTAAGGTAATCAATGTTCCTAAGCCAACTTTGTTAATGAGGATGCGAGATAAACGATAATCCCGACACATAATTGATTAGTGCTTGTGAGTCCCCAAAGATCTGAAGGCTTGGTATGTCCAGGAATTTGGCGAACCATAATAACCCCCAAAGTGCAATGGTTTCAACTCTCATATTAGTGCCCATCCCTCTAGACCAATGGATCTTATATTGTTGATCTTGATTGATGCGAATTAGGACACCACATCCACATGATCCACCCTGTTCTGCACCATTGAAATAACCAGCAGGGAAGGATACATGCGGGGTAGATCTTCTATGTATGATCCCATTATCCACTGCATTAGTCTGCATCAAGGGCCTCAAATAGGAAACAATATTGTTGATAATATGTTCAAAATTGAGTGTGTTGCCTTCAAATATAATGGAGTTCCTTGTCTTCCATATTTCCCAAAAAATCACTAGGGGAATAGCCATATTTCTTTTGGGTCTTTGGCTCCACCATAACAAGCAAGCATCAATACACTCGTGCCATATGTATGAAAGAAAATAGGCAAGAAATCATAGACCATACTTGATCAGCTATTGGGTAGGTCAATATGATGTGTAGATTGTTCTCCTACATCATTCTGCATAGGACACATTGCCTAGGTCAATTTACGCCTCTTTTCCTCAAATTTTCCCAAGTCAGAGTCTTATTTTTCCATGCCAACCATGTATATAGTATAATCTTATATGAGACCTGTACCTTCCAGAATATGATGAACCAAGATGTACTCTTAATGTTGTGTTGGCTGCTACACAAGTACAAGTACGTGTCAGCCACAGAGATAGATCCCCAGTGTATACACCCAACATTCCAACTTACAACAACATTAAGAAAATCTCTTGCAAATGAAGCACAAGAATTCACCACGTTTTTTTTTATTTTAAAATATCTAAAGTTCTGACATTACAACAACACTGAGAAGCTCCTCTAAGAATGAAGCATAAGAAACTAAATAAATATATTTTAAAATTTGCCAATAAAATTTTTAGATGGATAAATAGAAGAGTTTTGTTATTAATATCTAAGATATTTGTCAAAGAATTTTTGGTAGCAATTGATGAATAATATCTAAAACAAAGTTAGTGAAAACATAATGGATGTCTCCTTGTTATCATAAAGAGAAACAATATACTTTGATTGGTTGATAAATAGAAGAGTTTGGTTATTAATATCTAATATATTTGTCAAAAAAATTTGGCAGCAATTGATGAATAATCTCTAAAACAAAAGTTAGTGAAAACATAATAAGTCATCTTCAAGAAATGACTCCTTGTTATCATAAAGAAAAACAATACTTTGATTGATCGATAAATATAAGAGTTTTGTTATTAATATTTAAGATACTATAATAAGTCATCTTCAAGAAATGACTCCTAGTTATCATAAAGAAAAACGATACTTTGATTGATTGATAAATAGAAGAATTTTGTTCTTAATATTTAAAATATTTGTCAAAAAAACTTGAGCTAATGAATAATCAATAAAACAAAAATTATTAAAAACATAATAAGCCATGTTCAAGGGATGACTCGTTATCATAAAAATAAACAATACTTTGGTTCGTTGGAGAAAGAATTGCTTTATCATGAATCAACTAAATCTATGTATTTACAAACAACTATTAAATTTTATGAGGGTTAACTTAAATATCTATGGGTCAAATTTGTGTTGTAAATTTTTTTTAACCTATACAGGTGTTGTGGCCACCAACAACCCCCCTTCTTATTTAGTGTTATTACTAATACTAAATAAGTGGGGACCTTAGTCAAATTTTTTTTAAAATGAAATAGTACTAACATTTCCTTTTTAATAAACCTCACCATCATAAACTTAGGAAAATACCTTTGCAAAATCTAAAAAAGCTTAAGTTTCATGGTGAGGAAAGATAAAGTCGCTCCTTAAGGAATACCGCATCGGAGAAAGGATAACAGGATGCCTTCTTACAAGCCAAACTCTAAGTATGCGAGATTGCGATGCGAGATTACATAATGAAAAACAAATATCACATCGCATGACTTCAAACGCACTTCCACTGGAAAACTGCAGAAAACGCTGATATGCGATGACGCATATTGCAAAATCGCACATTGCAAGAAATACATTAACACGAAATAAGCACATACTGCGATTACGTGATGTTGCAACAATGCGATATTGCGATATTGTGACATCGTGATAGAGCGACAAAGCGATCTTAGAAAACAATGACAGTGCAATATTGCCATTTTGCGATAATGCGATACAACGATCTGTGATATTGCGAAGCAAATCGCAAAATTACTCCATCGCAAAATCTCTCGGCTCACTCTTCGAAAACTGTTTCATAAAACGAGACTTGGTTATGTGCTTTAATGCTAATTAATGAGGTAGTTGCCAATTGTTAATGAAATACGGTTTTGTGTTTATCCAGAAACCAGTTCACGTAAGGCAATACACTTTTGCGTGTCTTTGGAATTTTAAATATTTCTTGTCATTATTCCTTATTATTACTCTCACCTCACTTGTAAACTGCAGGAACGAAAAAAAAAAAGAATTATACGAAGCAGTATACAGGAAACTATGGAGAAGAAAGGCAAGGCTCTGATGTCTAAAGTTAAAGAAATGGCACCTTTGTACACAGACACCGCATGCAACAGAGACGTGGGTATTTCCACTTGGACAGGCATGTATAATCTACTTGAGAAAGAGAATCCTAAGGTAATGGGGGTTACGACTACTGCAGGCTCACAAAATTATTTTGAAGCAATAGTTGCAGACTTAGCTTGTTCGTTCCTATACCAGCTAGCGACAAGGCCTAAAATTATCCCCTATATAGACATGGTTAAATGGGTATTGGACAGCGCTGACATAAAAAACAGACAATTGAAGACTCAGGATCAAGAGCTCTCGGAATCATTATTTTCACAAAATTTCAACTTTACATCCGCTACAAGAAAGCACGCAAGAGGCGAAAATTGCACCAAGGAAGCCCGGATTAAGAAACAGAGGCAGTTTCTGATGCACGATTAGTGCCTAATCGTGCATTGCTGGGTAAAACTTCTCGAAATGGAAAGCTTCTAATTGCTCAGCTACTTGTAAGTCCAAGAAATTTGGAAAAAAGTATGTTAAAAATAAAAGGTAAATTTTGAATCCAAAAATCAGCGGTAATGGTCAAAAATATCCTCAAAAGTATTTAGTGAAACCACACAGTCAGTATATTACTCTCAAAAGCATCATCAGTTCTACTGAAGATGTGGCACCAGCTCTTGCCGATTCCGTTTTTGCAGCACAATTAAAGGCTGAAGTCGGCTAACCGACTTTTTGCAATCAAATGTTGAATGCATGCTTGCGATGCTAAGGAGCAGGTACAGAAATAGTAAGATATTAGATTTAATTTTAGAAATAGTTTTGCTTTATTTTGTCTATAGAAAGGACGGTCAATTAAACTGTATCCTATATTTTGTAAATAAGTTATTTTTAGATGTAGTTAGTAATATTTAAACCCTTCTCATGCATTTAGAGAAGGGTCCAGAAATTTATTAAAAACCTGTCCTCAGAACATGCACTTTTGCACCCTCCGAGGAGGTTTTGATGAATGAATGGAACAGGATTTATTGATTTTGCATTTGATATCTGCTACTGATGTTGCACTTCTGTACTCTTAGTGGATGTTGGATTAATAAGAGGTAAATTGTTATCACTTGAAGCTCATGAGTAGAACTAGTTATATATGGTACTTCTATCTCCTAACTGTTTCTATCTTTTGTGTTAAAGCGATATTTAAGTTCAGTTGTTTATATGTTAATGCTTGAATGCCTGAGTTATCATTTAGCACTTTTGTACGGTGATAGCTATTAATTTGTGCTTAATATATGAATAGCTTACTGTGTGATATGTTTTTCACAACTGTTTCACCTAACTTTTTTATGTGAAGTGGTTTATCTATATTGAATTCTTTTCTTATAACAGTTGAATGATCTTTATTACCGATTTTTATTTGAAATCACTTTAGATCACATAGAAGAAATATTACATCCCGGGTTAGTATAGACTTAGAAGTTTCTGTTTTATTAGAATACAATTGCATGTCATTAGATTAAAGTTAGAATTGGAGCATCGTAGTTAGGAACTGTTAAACCAAAAACATCAATCTTTCTCACACACACACTTGAATTGGGAAACTGGTCCCATATCCCCAGTTAGACCTGCTATACCAAACAGAAAAGGAGCTGCCAACCAAGGTCTGGACTGGGTGGGTATCCCCCTTGTTGCTGACCCGATTTTCGGGGCTTCAACATATTTGGCGCTAGAAGGAGGCCAGAACTATGAATGGCAAGTAAGTCCAAATCAAAATACCATTCTGAGAGTAAATCGCCCTCACCATCTCCCCTAACTTCTCCATTACATTTAGAATCTTCAAATCCACAGTCAGAAGTTGTAGGATCAACAGCCGCTGCTACAAACCCTGAGATTTTAGAACAATCTACTATTGAACCTCCTGAAGTTGAATCTTTGATTCACAAACTTCAAGGATTTTCTATATCTCCTCCAATATCTGATAAATCTCAAGGCAACGTGACTTCACAATATAACCCTGCTCATCCTTTAACTAGATTAAAGAGTGAAAAGTTTGGTGTTCAGCCAACTGAGTTACCTCTACCCACTAGGAAAAGAGCAAGGAAATCACCTAAAGAGTCCGATAGCGAGACTCTCATCATCATCATCATGCATCTCAAATTCCTCACTGTGAAGTCAACCATCCACTCCTCCACTTCAGATCATTGTCCACCAGCATACTGGTATTTCTACATCTCCTTCTCAATCATCTGGAGTTATAATATCCTCATTTCCTCAACCTCAGGGATCATCTTCTGCACTTCCTTCCGTTAGTAAATCAGCGATGACCCAATCTCCATGGAATCACCCAGGGGCATTCTTAATGCCTGCGCCCTTGAGTCAACTGCCAGCCCATCCTGAAAAATGGCTGCCTAAGTTCAATCCTGAAGAAGGCATGCTAGCGGAAGAGAATTCCTGGTTAGTACACGAAGTAGAAATCAGTTGGACCTCCTCAAACTACCCCTAAGCCAAAGAGCGCAAGCTCGGCAACGAAGGATAAAGTCACAGCCAAGAAGACGACACCCAAAGTGACTCAAACCAGCCCAGTCCAAACAGATTCATCTACTCCATCTAAAACATTGATCGTTTCCGATGAAATGGAGTACAATATCCTAGAAGACATGAAAAAGACTAGGGCCAACATCATGATGAAACTGAGATTTTGGGTTGCCTAAAATCCCAAATTCTTTTCCAACTCTTAACCGATTCTCAATTGATACACACGGATTTCTCAATTTTTGGGTAGGCAGTACACATCATTTAGGAATACAACCGCACTAAGCAAATTGGAAAGCGCACACACCTGGTCCTTCACCATACAATAGCACATATATAATTCCGCACCCCACTGATTTAATATGCGCACTCCAGATTAATTACACACACAATTCTTACCATGCAACAATTATAATCGCACCAGCCTTTAAACATGTTCACGGTTAATGAATCCACGCACAGCTATTTCATAATTTGTACGCATATGGCTCCACTATCCACAAAAAATACACACGGTTCTAACCATTATCTGGCTTAGTGTAAAATGATGAAGAAAAAAAAGACCACAGATCAGCGTTCCAGCAACGCGTGGAATTTAACGTTCTGAATGTGCATTATTAACAAACTACCACCGACATACAGCATATCTATTATATAAATGGCGCGCACACAGTAATAGTTATTACTCACATACAGTCCGGTGGATTAATAATACCAAACAGTTTATATATGGGCCGCACAGAAAATCTAATACACTATCATTAACACAACACACATATATTATAATATGAATAACACAACACTATTACAGGTAAGGCATTTCAGCCTTAGAATCGAGCGTGAGCTCGACTACATTTTTTTCACTCATAAATTTCCTTACCCATTAAGATACCTCACACCCTATCACACTATACATTTATAAGATACATTGGAAGGATCGATCAGATATTCTCCTAGTTTTTCTATAATGAAATCTTTCCAAAAGCGTGCATGACTGCTTTTAAATCCACTTTAAATCTGCTTTTCTGCTTTAAAACAGGCTTTTCTCTATTCTGATCCTCTGGTCCAGGTTTTCTCACTTAGTTGCTGAGTGCTCCCACATCACATCACTCTTTACGAATTGAGCAAGTTAAAACACCAGTAAAAGATACTTTTGAAAGAGTTACATGTTGTGCCAGTTGCACCTTTGCCTGCCGTTGTAATTTCTCAAGCTTCCCATGATATGGGAAGACCTTTGACTAATGTGATTAACAAGATTGATCCAAATGACGTCACATTTATTGGAGGTAGATCGAGATCTCATACTCCCCCCTTTCTTCTTACTTATGAAATTTTTAATAAAAATGTGCATAATTGCTTAGTGGATTCAGGAGCTTCATCAAATATTTTGCCAAAGTCAATATGTACAAAATTGAATGTTCAACTGCAGAAGTTTGTTGTGTGTATAGTCCAGCTAGATCAATCGCAAGTCGAAGTGATTGGCGAATTAAATCAGGTTACCATAAGGCTATCATCCAACCCAAAGATATGTCAAGTTATCGACATTTTAGTTGCTGACATTCCAGAATTTTATGGCTTAATTCTTAGCAGGGATTGGTCAGAAAAACTTCATGGATACTTCGCAACTGACTCGTCGCACATGTGGCTGCCCTACAATGGTAAACCAAATTAGATAAAAGTTGAACGAGAGCGACATCAGATATACATAGTAATGGAGCTAGAGTGAGAGAATGAACCAGTAGCATATAACAACAATATTATTGGCAATTACTCAGTAGATTCTTTCCTACGGAATTTTAATGCTCATACGTCACCTTATTTAGAACATTCTGTTTTATCCCAAGTCAAAAAATTTCCTCAAATAGATAGTTCTAAATGTATCAATTTTTTAGATAGCCCTGTAAATAAATATTTATTTTGGAAATTATTTTTTGATGGTTCTAAATCTAACGAAGGAGTAGGAGCAGGATGCGTGCTAGTTATTCCAGAAGGATATAAAACTATGTTAACTTGCAGACTCGAATTTGATTGCACCAACAATACAATGGAATATGAGGCTTTAGTCCAAGGGTTGTACAAAGTAATTAGATTAGATGTCAAATACCTTCAAGTTTTTGGAGACTCTGAAATTGTAGTCAGACAGGTACATAATACTATACATTGTTTATCAGGTCATTTAAAACATTATCAATCTTTAGTTCAAGATCTGACTGAACATTTTATAACATTTAATATTTCATCAATTCCCAGACTCCAGAATGCAAGTGAAAACCTTTTAGCTAACATGGCTTCCAAACTTATCCCTTCAAAAGATTCTAGTCCAGATAGATTCTCAATAAAATTAATCTTTAGACTTTCTATTCCTGATAACATCACAAATTTGAGAATATTCAACGGTGATCCTGATATCGTGAGTTTTCTCACATCTGAAGCATCCTATGCCAATCAAATAATTGACGAAGACCAGCATGATTGACAATTGCAACAAGATAGCACTAACAATGTTATACCTAAGTCGGTAGTCAAATTAGACGACCTTTATGATTTGAACGATCGGTTTAAAAGATCTACTAATTCAAAACTCCAAAGTTCAACTTTGAACTACGAATTATTAAATCTGGGAACTGATGCCAAACCACAGAACGTCAATCTAGGCCTTGGCCTAACTCCTGAAGAAAAATTAGCATATATCTGTCTTTTGAGACAATACAAAAATGTTTTTTCTTGGAACTATGATGAACTTAAAACATACGACACTTCTATCATCCAACATACTATTCCAATGATGGATGATAAAAAACCAGTCCAACAGAAGTTGAGAAAATCCATCCCAATATAGAAAACCAGATCAAATCTGAACTCAACAAACTATTGAAAGCCAAAATAATTTTTCCCATTCGACATTCCAAATGGGTCTCCAATATGGTTCCCATTAGAAAGAAAAACGAAGATATTAGAATCTGTATTGACTTTTGAAATCTTAATAAAGCCTACCAAAAGGATAATTTTCCTTTACCTCCTATGGAACAAATTTTGCAGGCAGTTGCAGGGTCAGAATTAATGTCCTTCTAAGATGGATTTTCAGGATATAATCAAGTGTTGGTACATCCTGATGATCAATTAAAAACAACATTTAGAACCAAATGGGGTACCTACGCATATCAAAAAATGCCTTTTGGCCTGATTAATGTTGGTGCCACATTTCAGAGAGCCATGGACATCGCATTCAAAGGTTTATTTAATAAGTTTGTGGTAATCTATTTGGATGATATAACTGTCTATTCCAAGAAATGAAGCAACCATCTTAGAGATTTAAAACAAATCTTCCAACGTTGTCTCAGGTATGGAATTTCACTTAACCCGAAAAAATCCTTTTTCGCATTAAGAGAAGGAAAACGCCTAGGATCCATAGTGTCAAAATCTATAATTCATATTGATACTGACAGAATCAAAGAGATTTCCGAAATATCCCTACCTCACAACAAAAAATCCCTGCAATTTTGCCTTGGTCAGATCAACTTTGTAAAGAGATTTGTTCCAGATTTTTCAAGAATCATATCTCCTTTACAAGCAATGATAAAAAAGAACTCAATCTTCAAATGGGGTCAAAACGAATATGAAGCATTCAATCTAATCAAACAAGCAATTATTAATACTCCATCTTTAGCAACTCCAAGTTTTTTCAGAGCCTTTTATTTTATATACATTTGCCTCTGACAGATCATACGCAGCGATACTTACTCAAGCTAATCAAGAAAAAGCAGAAGCTCTGATTTCTTTTTTCAGTTCAAATTTACAGGGGGCTGAATTAAATTATTCAAATGTGGAGAAACAAGCTTACGCTGTTTTCAAAGCAATCAAATATTTCAAACCCTTTCTACTCAAAACCCATACCAAAATCATTGTACCGTTTCCAGCAGTTAGAAATATTTTAGTGCAAAAAGATGCGGGTGAGAAAAGAGCCAATTGGGTTACTTCCTTACAAGAATATGATGTAGAAATCAAACCAGCAAGCATTGTGAAAGGTAAAGGCTTTTGCAAAATGTTGGCGGAGCATCGCTAATATCTAAAATTCCATCGACAGACATACAAGTGTATGAGGTAAGCCCAAACGATAATGAGTCATTATATACCGATATCATTTATTATCTAAAGAATGGATATGCTCCTTCACACCTCGATCATACCAAGAAAAGAGCTCTAAGGTTGAAATCCAAACAATATCAGCTCCTGAACAATGTTCTTTTTAGAATAAATTATGATTATGTTCTCCTTAGATGTCTCAAAGAATTTGAAGCTAAAAAAGTTTTGTAGGAACTCCATGATGGGCCAGCAAGTGGACACTATGCTGGAGATGCTACTACACATAAAATCTCATGCGCAGGCTATTACTGGCCCACATTATTCAAAGACTCGCACAATTACATGAGGAAATGTCAGGTATGCCAAACCACTACCGAGAGACAGAAGAAACCATCCTTGCCACTATAGCCAGTCAATATTGAGCAACCTTTTGATCAGTGGGGATTGGACATAATAGGTGAGAACTTTCCCCACTCTTCTAAGCAGCACTGATATATTCGTACAACAACAGATTACTTTACCAAATTGGTAGAAGCAATTCCACTCAAGACGGCTAATGCTGAACATATCATTGATTTCATAGATCAATTTATAATCACCAGGTTTGGGTTTCCTTCCGCTCTAATGTTTGATAATGCATCATACTTTTATGGAAACGCAATGACTGAATTTGCACTCAAAAAAGGTTTCAAACTTAAATATTCTGCCAATTACTATCCACAGGGGAATGGGTTAGCTGAATCTACAAATAAAAGCCTAATCAGGATTATCAAATGAAGAGTTGACCAAAATCATAAAAATTGGCATAAGTCTTTAATATATGCTTTATGGGTAGATCGAATAACGCAAAAAGCCTCCATCGGCACTTCTCCATTCAATTTAGTTTATGGAAAAGAAGTGCTTCTCCCAACTCATTTAGCAATTCCCTCTTTGTCTTTAATTCAATATATTGATGAAGTACCAAATTCCTCCTTACAACTGAGGCAAATGGAACAGGCCAAAAGAAATCATGCTCATCATCAAGCATTAGTAAAATCCTCTTTTGATTCAAACATGATGACCAGAAAAGATTTTCAAATGGGAGATCTAGTTTTAAAATGGGACAAGGCCCATGAAGAAAAAGGGAAACATACAAAATTTCAACGAATGTGGCTTGGTCCTTTTCAGATTGTGGGAGTTATAGATCCGTCCACTTTTATGTTGTAGGATTTAACAGGGAAAAGAGATTTTTTACCTGTTAACGGACAGATCCTTAAGAAATATTTTCCTTAGAAGATCATTCTTCTATTTTGTAGATTAGATTTTTTTAATAAAACTAGTTGTGAATGGTTACAATAGGCATTTACAAAAAAGACACCAATTCTCTTCCAGATTTTGATCTTTTGCTTGTATAAATAGCAAATCTTTTAGAAAATTGATCTTTATTATTGAAAGATACAGTTAAAGACTCTAGCCTAGATATGATACTAGTTTCAACTCATAAAGTTTGATGAAAACAACCTTTAGTGAGAAATTGTTTTATATCAGTGCAATGAAAGGTATCAATAACAAAATAAAGATTCTCTGTAGAACAGCTCTTTCCCAAAAAAACTCTACTATTGTCGTCCAGAGCTATCTTAAAGAAACAATGACTTCCTCCCTACTAAGGAAATGACAATTTTCAGAGGAACAATCCAAGGATACACTTTATCTTAAAGAGTGAGAGGTCTCATCACGAGTCGGCTTATCATAATCACAGATATTATAACTTGCTAACTTTGCCAATACTGCATACCACAACAGGGCAATGACTCAAGATTGTTGCAATCAAAAGGCAAAGGGTCTCATCACGAGCCAGCTTGTTCAGCAAAGTTATAAATCAAGTGAATGTTTGTGTCATAAATTGGCTATCAAACCAAGACATTGTTCTTTAAGAGTAAAAGAAAATCAAAGCAATAAGTGTGGATGTGGATTCTTCTTTGAGAATTGTAGGTTTCTTTAAGTAGGATACAGGATCATTGTTGGGTAACAGGTAACCCTGTCGAGGCTATGAATGCTTGTTGGCAGCAGAGGCTCTACCTACAACAAATGAGCATATCTAAAACTGCTTTACAGAGAAGACTTTGTTTTATCTTTATAAACCAAGTAATGACTGATGTAAATACAAGGACTAGCTTGAGGAAGCAAATAATCAAAGTTGAAAATAGTTGAAACAAAATATCATTGACAGGTTAAAGCGTAATGTACTTTATCTTTTTATAATAAAGTTTAACTTTTTGGAAAATTTTCTATTTTGGAAGTTTAGAAAATTCAAAAGAAAGACAAAGATAACTGGTTCTTCCAAGTGAATCACCAATTGTTGTGGCCACCAATAACCCCCCTTCTTATTTAGCGTTATTACTAATACTAAATAAGTGGGGACCCTTAGTCAAAAAATTAAAAAAATGAATTAGTACTAACATTTCCTTTTTAATAAACCTCACCATCATAAACTTAGGAAAATACCTTTGCAAAATCTAAAAAAGCTTAAGTTTCATGGTGAGGAAAGATAAAGTCACTCCTTAAGGAATATCGCATCGTTGAAAGGATAACAGGATGCCTTCTTACAAGCCAAAGTCTAAGTATGCGAGATTGCGATGCGAGATTACATAATGAAAAACAAATATCGCATCGCATGCCTTCAAACGCACTTCCGTTGGAAAACCGCAGAAAACACCGATATGCAATGATGCATATTGCAAAATCGCACATCACAAGAAATACATTAACACGAAATAAGCACATACTACGATTGCACAATGTTGTGACAACGCGATATTGCGATATCGCGAGAGAGCGACAAAGCGATCTTACAAAAGAATGACAGTGCGATATTGCGATATGGTGATTTTGCGATAATGTGATACAACAGTTTGCGATATTGCGAAGCAAATCGCAGAATTAATCCATCAAAAAATCTCTCGGCTCACTCTTCGAAAACTGTTTCATAAAACGAGACCTGGTTATGAGCTTTAATGCTAATTAATGAGGTAGTTGCCAGTTGTTAATGAAATACGATTTTGTGTTTATCCAGAAACCATTTCACGTAAGGCAATACACTTTTGCGTGTCTTTGGCATTTTAAAGCTTTCTTGTCATTATTCCTTATTATTACTCTCACCTCACTTGTAAACTGCGGGAACAAAAAACAAAGAATTATACGAAGCAGTATACAAGAAACTATGGAGAAGAAAGGCAAGGCTATGATGTCTGAAGTTAAACAAATGGCACATTTGTACACAGACGCCGCATGCAACAGATACGCGGGTATTTCCACTTGGATAGGCATGTATAATCTACTTGAGAAAGAGAATCCTAAGGTAATGGGGGTTACGACTACTGCAGGCTCACATAATTCTTTTGAAGCAATAGTTGCAGACTTAGCTTGTTCATTCCTATACCAGCTAGCGACGAGGCCTAAAATTATCCCCTATACAGACATGGTTAAATGGGTATTTGACAACGCTGACATAAAAAATAGACAGTTTAAAACTCAAGGTCAAGAGCTCTCAGAATCATTATTTTCACAAAATTTCAACTTTACATCCGCTACAAGAAATCACGCAAGAGGCGAAAATCGCACCAAGGAAGCCCGGATTAAGAAATGGAGGCAGTTTCCGATTCGCGATTAGCGCCTAATCGCGCATCGCTGGGTAAAACTTCTCGAAATGGAAAGCTTCTAATTGCTCAGCTACTTGTAAGTCCCAGAAATTCGGAAAAAAGTATGTTAAAGATAAAAGGTAAATTTTGAATCTGAAATCAGCGGTAATGGTCAAAAATATCCTCAAAAGTATTTAGTGAAACCACACAGTTAGTATATTACTCTCAAAAGCATCATCAGTTCTGCCGAAGATGTGGCACCAGCTCTTGCCGATTCCATTTTTGCAGCACAGTTAAAGGCTGAAGTCGGTTAACCGACTTTTCACAATCAAATGCTGAATGCATGCTTGTGATGCTAAGGAGCAGATACAGAAATAGTTAGATATTAGATTTAATTTTAGAAATAGTTTTGCTTTATTTTTTCTATAGAAAGGACGGTCATTTAAACCGTATCCTGTATTTTTGTAAATAAGTTATTTTGAGATGTAGTTAGTAATATTTAAACCCTTCTCATGCATTTAGAGAAGGGTCCAGAAATTTATCAAAAACTTGTCCTTAGAACATGCACTTTTGCACCCTCTGAGGAGGTTTTGGTAAATGAATGGAACATGATTTATTGATTTTTGCATTTGATATCTGCTACTGATGTTGCACTTCTGTACTCTTAGTGGATGTTGGATTAAGAAGAGATAAATTGTTATCGCTTGAAGCTCATGAGTAGAACTAGTCATAAATGGTACTTCTATCGCTTAACGGCTTCTATCTTTTGTATTAAAGCGATATTTAAGTTCAGTTGTTTATATGTTAATGCTTGAATGCATGAGTTATCATTTGGCACTTTTGTACGGTGATAGCTATTTATTTGTGCTTAATATATGAATAGCTTACTGTGTGATATGTTTTTCGCAACTGTTTCACCTAACTTTTTATGTGAACTGGTTTATCTATATTGAATTATTTTCTTATAACAGTTGAATGATCTTTATTACTGATTTTTATTTGAAATAATTTTTGTTTTCACAGAAGAAATATTACATCCCGGGTAAGTATAGACTTAGAAGTTTCTGTTTTATTAGAATACAATTGCATGTCATTAGATTAAAGTTAGAATTAGAGCATATTAGTTAGGAATTGTTAATCCAGAAACATCAATCTTTCTCACACATACACTTGAATTGGGAAACTGGTCCCATATCCCTAGTTGGACCCGCTATACCAAACGGAAAAGGAGCTGCCAACCAAGGTCTGGACCGGGCAGGTATCCCCCTTGTTGCTGACCCGATTTTCGGGGCTTCAACAACGGGTTGACGTTTTAAAAATTTTTGGAATGTAAAGTACGTTTAAAAAATAAACGTTAATGTCACATTCCAGGCCTGCACTTGATTCTTGAAAATGTGGGTGCCTTATCCTAATTATCTCCTCGTTGATGGCGGGTCGACGATCTAGAGGGCCCGGCCCATGTGACCTTAGTCAGTTAGCGTAGCGATGAAGGTTGTGTTTCCCCAACACTAATGCCATTTCCCTAGCATATCCGAGTTCAATGGGGAAATAGAGACATGAACATCTTGAGCCGTAGCCTCACTTTCCAATTTTTCCTTAGATTGACAAGGTTGTGATGCTTGGTTTTCATCATCCTCATTTTCTGAGTGAGGAGAGTCATTAAAGTGCCATTTTTTTGGTCTATTTGGCTACTTCCTTTTATTTTTTGGGATTTTCTTCACCGAGTGGAAAAGTGTTTTGAAGCTGACCTATTTGAAAGCACACACAACATTTAAAGGTTGTGTTCTCATAATCCAAAATTTGAGTTCATTGAAAGTTGTTATGTTTCAAGGTGATGTGGCTTGGTAATCCTTTGCTGAGATCCATCTCCACACAAATCCCAGCAAAGGTGAATATTCTTTTTTGTGTTCTCTCCATATCCATTGTTATGAATTTCCCAATGTCTTCAAGAACTTGGTGGTGTTAGAATGGAAGGGGAAGGTTTGGAAACCTTACTCAAATCCACATGGAAAAAACCACCATGGTTTTTGCATCAAAATGAGGAAACCATGGAGTAATTAATAACCCCGCATTATCCCAGAACCATGGTCCTTCATTTAGAATGAAATCCAATTCTTTTTGAGTGTCAAATTGAACCACAAAAAAACCTTTGCAACCGAGGTTAATGTCGTAATTTCTAGTCCAAGAAGTAAATATTCACTGATGAAGTGCTTCAAGTTTTGGCAAAAATCCATTAAATCTACAAATGATGACTTTTGCCATTATTATAGTAAATAGATTGAATACCTGATAGTTTTTTACCTTCAAAGGAGGAACGTGTTCCATCTAGGCTACAATATATGGACCAGAGGGAAAACATTGGTTCTTTTATGAGTGAGACATGTCTTTCCCTTTTGTTGCAATGGCCCTCCCTTGGACAATGTCCTTGAAGGATATTGAGGGGGGCATTTGAGGACTTGCGATTATTTGCACCACCATGAAGTCTGAAATTCAAGATTACTGCTAAATTTTTAACTATAGTGTAATCCTTTAGAGACATAGAATCTATCATGTCTGTCTCTACAAATTGAAGACACAAATGATTTGAAGGCAGAGCCCATCTGTCTTGTATCATAAGTTTAAGAGATGAGATAGTTTGTTTCTCCCACACCCAAAATATCTTTGTTTTTTCCATTGTTATTTTTGATAAATATTTGATAAAATTTATTTGAAAACCCTCTAGCCGTGATTGAAAATCCTTTGAGCAAAGCCTCGTCGGGGGATATATAATTGATGCAATTGGGTTTTGAGGGAAAACACCAAATTGCATTAATGAGAAAATGAATGCCAACTGCATGTAGAATTTATGCCCAAGTTGCATAGGGGTACCCTGGAAATAGTTTAACTTTTGAACTATAACTTGTAGTGAATGTAATAAAACCTAGGGTGGAGGATAAAACAAAGTACCATATTTTTGTGGTCGATGCACCAGTTCCATTGAGTAGACCCCTTTATCAAAACTATCAGAAAAGAACCCATGGGCGCTTTGTGAAATATCATCAAAAGAGCCAACCCAAACGCAAGAATCAATTTTTAGAACAGAGCTCTCGAAACTATGTGGCTCTTTTGGGGCTTCTCTATGAGCATATTGAGGAGAGACTCGAAATAACAAGCCTAGATCATGTGCAATGTTAGGTAGATCCCCACTTTGGTCTAAGACATGGGAACCAAGAATTGCAGTGTCGAGATCAACCAAGGCGATGACACCCAAAAAAATCACTTTGCAAAGAAACCCTAGAGTTAAGTATCTCCATGTTAATATTGGGGTGAATCTCTATAGTTAAAAATCGTGTTATATATTTTATAGATGCATATATATGATTAACTTATATATACATTTTTTTAATAATTAAAGAATAATAATAATTAAAATAATGTAATTAAGATAATTTTATGATTTTTTAAACTTTAAAAATGTAAAATATATCATAATTAAACGTTTTGATATATATATATATATAACATATATATATATAAACCATTTAGTTTATATGACTATATTAATACTTATTTTGTTACAATCCTTAAAAAAAACAAAACTACTGCTTTAAATTAATAATTTAAATTACAAAATAATAATTATGAATAATTCAAACAATTAAAATGTCATAATTCTCAATTTTTTTTTAAACCAACACCCATACCAATAAACAGATTAAAACCCTAAATTATCTATCTTCTCAATCATCCTCTAAGTGTCCCTTCATGATATTGGTAAAACAAATTTCCATCTTATATTTATTTTGTTAGCTTTGTTGAAAGGTGGAGCATGATAGAAAAATGGAACCCCATACCGATAAACAAATTAGAACCATAAACTATCTATCTTCTCAATCATCCTCTAAGTGTGTCCCTTCATGGTATTGGTAAAACAAATTTCCATCTTATATTTATTTTTTTACCATTGGTAAAAGGTGGATCATGATAGAAAAATGAAACCCAATTCTTCGGTGGTCTTAAAAAGTGGTATGGAAGTTTTCATTAAATATTAAGCTCTCTTTGGACATCCTTGATGTAACTTCATTTTTGAAATAATAGAATTATTACCGCTTAAAACAATAAATTGTCAGCTTTTAATTAAAAAGCTGTGAGAATCATCTCAAATTCGTCACTTTGGGACGACGTCCAACCGTCCTTTTGTTAAAAGATCAGATTACAACTATTGTTTCCCATCAACTTATCCATCCGTTTCGGTTGCCCATGTTTCGATTTGCCTAGGACAGAGTGTCGTTATCGAAATTTCTAACACTCACTTGACTTGTGGGCCCTAAGCATTTCAATGCGAATGTCGCAGAGTGTCGTTATCGAAATTTCTAACACTCACTTGACTTGTGGGCTGATTCCTACTCTGTCAAGGATGCCATGGATTCGAATAATTATATTTTTGCTGAAGGCAAGGGCAGGACTTTGTGTGATCCTTGTGACCCATGGGGACGCCCCTTATGCTTCCGAGTAGGCCTGGAAGTTCAACTTTTTATGGCCTGTCAATATCAAGGCAAAATTCGACGAGGGTTATTTGTTTTTGGCCGTTGTTGTTTTAAGTTTGATGTAGATAAACGAGTATTATGTTTTTTGGTTTGGATGGGTTTAGAGGTTCATTCTACAGCTTAGTATGATGTGTAGTGTTGTCCATCGGTAATCAAAGTTGAAATTTTAATTATATCGGCCAAAATAAAAAATATTTAAAAATCTAAAAATATTTTTTTTTTAAATGATGTTGACTCATAAAAAATTGCACGTGAAGAAATTGGATCCCTCTCGGCTCATGTTAGATCTATATTTAAGATGGATCTATGCAAATTACAGACAATCACATTCCATACTTAACAAGCATACTTGTGATTTTATGAAAGATGTTTATGTGTATTTTGCTTGGGATATACCAAGGTTTATAGTTTTGATTATAAAAATGTCCAAAGTTCCATTTTTTTCAGGGGAAAAAAACGTTGGCTATTATTGGTATGTAGAAGAACCAATTCATCATATCAAGATATAATAATAATAAAAAATCCATTAGATGAAGACCGTATGCATGTCTATGAAAACACCAAATGCATATCAAGATATAAACACCAAAACAATGCACCAGATAAAGAGCATATGCATCTATGAGAAAATACCAAAAGTAGTCATGAATCTCGATTTGGCATGGGTTGAGATTAGCCTCCAAGGCCAATGCAAAATCAAGTAAACACAATAACCTTCAGCGAATATAAGCCAAGCCAAAATTTGAAGCCATTAAGTCTGCGTTAAGGACAGGAGAACTGAAAAACATGTACAACAAAAACCATAAGGCAAGCACGATGCTCACTGAGTTTGGACTAAGTATGTACGTTGAGTAGACATCAACCAGGAAATGGCAAAGGCCCGACATCCATAGTGGAATTGCCCATCTCCAGAGAGATATGCAAGCTATCAGCCAAATCCAAGATGCCCAACTTTGACATGTCATCTCCAATAGTGTTAAATTCTCAGTGAATATGTTGAAAATATATATTTTGAAAAGATCTTTTAAGGTAATCAATGTTTCTGAGCCAACTCTGTAAATGGGGGTGGGAGATAAACGATAATCCCAACACATGATTGATTAATGCTTGTGAGTCCCCAAAGATC
Organism: Pinus taeda; assembly: GCA_000404065.3. Classification (NCBI taxonomy): domain Eukaryota; kingdom Viridiplantae; phylum Streptophyta; class Pinopsida; order Pinales; family Pinaceae; genus Pinus; species Pinus taeda. The sequence continues at coordinate 177,349 of APFE030480070.1, read as the reverse complement.
TGAAGGCTTGGTATGTCGAGAAATTTGGCGAACCATAATAAACACCAGAGTGCAATGGTTTCAACTCTCATATTAGTGCCCATCCCTCTAGACCAATGGATCCTATATTGTTGATCTTGATTGATGCTAATCAAGACACATCCACAAGATCCACCCTATTTTGCACCATTGAAATAGCTAGTAGGGAAGGATACATGCGAGGTAGATCTTCTATGTATGGTTGTGTTTTCCACTGCATTAGTCTGCATCAAGGGTCTCAAATAGGAAACAATATTATTGATAATATGTTCAAAATAGAGTGTGTTGCCTTCAAATATAATGGAGTTCTTTCCCTTCCAAATTTCCCAAAAAATCACTAGGGGAATAACCATATTTCTTTTGGGTCTCTGGCTTCACCATAACAAGCGAGCATCAATACACTCGTGCCATATGTATGAAAGAAAATAGGCAAGAGATCCTAGACCATACCTAGTTAGCTATTGGGCAGGTCAATAAGATGTGTAGATTGTTCTCCTACATCATTCTGCATACGACACATTGCCTAGGTCCATTTATGCCTCTTTTCCTCAATTTTTTCCAAATCAGAGTCTTATTTTTCCGTGCTAGCCATGTATATAGTATAATCTTATATAAGACATGTACCTTCCAAAATATGTTGAACCAACATGTACTCTAAATGTTGTGTTCGCTGCTATAGATGTAAAAGTATGTGTCAGCCAGAGACATAGATCCCCAGTGTATATGCCCAAAGTTCCATCTTACAACAACATTAAGAAACTCTCTTATAAATGAAGCACAAGAATTCACCATGTATTTTTATTTTAAAATATCTAAAGTTTCAACATTGCAACAAAACTAAGAAGCTCCTCTAAAAATGAAGCATAAGAAACTAAATAAATATATTTCAAAATTTGCTAATAAAAATTTTAGATAGATAAATAAAAAAGTTTGGTTATTAATATCTAAAATATTTTGGTAGCAATTAAATAATCTCTAAAACTTAACGAAAACATAATAAGTCATCTTCAAGGATGACTCCTTGTTATCCTAAAGAGAAACAATACTTTGATTAATTAATAAATAGAAGAATTTTGTTATTAATATTTAAGGTATTTGTTAAATTTTTTTTAAAGAAAAATAATCTGTAAAACAAAAATCAGTGAAAACACGATAAGTCATTTTGAGGGAATGACTCCTTGTTATCCTCAAGAAAAACAATACTTTTATTCAGTGATAAATATTTTTTTTGTTATTAATACCTAAAATATTTGTCAAAATTATTTTAGTAACCATTAATGAATAATCCCAAAAACAAAAGTTAGTGAAAACATAATAAGTCATCTTCAAGGCATGACACCTTGTTATCATAAAAGAACAATACTTTGGTTAATTGAAGAAATAATTGCTTTATCCTGAATCAACTAAATCTATGTATTTACAAACAAACAACTAAAATTTTACAAACAACTAGTAAAATTTACGAGGGTTAACTAAATATCTACGCGTCATATTTGCGTTGTAATTTTTTTTAACCTATGCGGGTTGACGTTTTAAATTTTTATGGAATGTAAAGTACGTTTCAAAAATAAAAATAAACGTTAACGTCAAATTCCAGGCCTGCAAATTGATTTTCGAAAACGTGGGTGCCTGATCCTAATTACCTCCTCGTTGATTGCAGGTCGACGATCCAGAGGGCCCGGCCCACGTGACCTTAGTCAGTTAGCGCAGGGCTAAAGGTTGCGTTGCCGGTGCGGCAGTGTCGTTTTCCCAAGCGCTTGGCATATCCGAGCCGCGCGTGAAAGAAAGTGACCCCTTTTTTCCTCTATCCGATCATTGAGTTGGACTGCAGAAGTTATCAATGTCACTTCCAGCTGTACAATTTGACCTTTTGTTCAGTGGCCTACAAGCAGCCACAACAGAGAGAAAGTGACTGACGAACAATCGGAATATGTGGGTGGGTCTCTTTTTGTCATATTTTGAAGGGTACTCTCCAACATGATAGGAGGCAAAATAATTCATTATAACCAAGGTATTATTACAGAGAGGTTGTAGTAGTGTTGATATGAAGTACAATAATTATAGGATAGGAATGCTTATTTTGAAATAAAGTTTTTATTATTTTAATTTAATTATTATTAATTAGGATAGGAATGTTTATTTTGAAATAAAGTTTTTATTATTTTAATTTAACTATTATTAATTGTTAAGTAGAGATTAGTTATTTAATTTTTATAAAATATTTGAAGGGAGAAATTACATAAGTATGGATTAAGAGTTAACATTTTTGAACTTACTAATGAATAGAGGGAAGAAGAGTATTTGGGAAATGTTTCTCGCAGTGAAAGGGAAGAAGTATTACTGATAGTATGGCTAGTGTTTTTAAGAAAAATAATGTTTTTGCCACCTTCAAACCCTTCAAACTATTAGGTGCTCCCTTTGATTGGTCAAAGACCCTGTTAATCCCAAGGACATCAAAGGGGTTTACTCAATCCCTTGCTAGGATTGATAATTTCCACCATAGGAAGTTGAGAGAGGCCATTGAAATTGAGAAGTAGTCTCAAAATCTCAATAGAGAATAGAGATGATGGTTGGAAATTGAGCAAGAATTGGATTCCAGTGGTTTCCTTATGATTGTTTTTTTTAATCCCTAGATTAAGTATTTTAACGATTAAAGATTAATAGAAAATTCTAATTGTTATTATTACTAATATTTATTTATTATTATTATTGATTTTGATTAAATTAAATAATATATAAAACTAATAATTAAATATAATATTATATATTATTTTCCACTTTTCCTAGTTTGTTATAATATTTAATTTATAAATTAAAAATTATTATTTTTTTAATAAAGTTTCTCTCCTTTAACTTAATGAGTAAAAATTAAAGGCTAGTCATTGGTATTAAAATAAAATAATATTATTTTCTAACACCTAGTCTTAGAACTTGAGGCATCTTTTTGTTATTTAAACGTATATCGGTTTTTATCATCTTGGTCGTGATGATGAACCACATTTTGACCCTCAATCAATGCTTATGTGATTTCTCCGAAAACTTCTTCAAATATTATCATAGATCACAAAAGTCTTAGATCAAATATTCCATAAAATATTTTAGAATATTTTTAGTAGTACATAAAAATGAAAGGTTGATATTTATTTTTTGTCTTTTTAATTAAATTTATTAATTAAAAAAATTGTCATATGAACAAGAGTTATATGAAATGACTTAAGGTTTTTTGGAAATGTGGTATATATAACCATGATATTTGCCCATGATATTGTAACAAAGTTTATTTACACATTAAGAATCTCCATTATAATGTATAGGTGAATCCTTATGGTTAAAAATCTTGTTATATATATTTTAAAATATATACATGTTTAACTTATATACTAGCAAAACCACAATAATAAATGTGGTTGATATAGGCAGATAAACATTCTTCAAGCACATGCACAACATAAATTTATTTAAGTGATTAGTTTACACAATTGTAATGTGTGTGTGTATATAATATATATATATCTATATCTATATATATTATATATATATATATATATATATAATATATATAATATATATATATATATGATTTCTTTATTATTTTAAATCTTCATAATATAAAAATATATTTAAAATCCAATTATAAAATATTTTAATAAATTAAATTAATTCATATCAATAAAAAAACATTTATATTAAAAATTAACAATAAAAATTGTGAGAAACCTTTGTAACTCCACATATTCATGGTAAAATGATTATGCAATTGTATATTTAAAATTTACTACAGAATGGTAGGGAAAATAGAGAATTCTAGATTTGGATAAGCACAAAGCAAAACTTGCGTTGGAATCGTCACTCCACACACTTCTGTCACACTTGCCTTGGAATCGTCACTTTGTCACGCTTCCATCACTTGCATGTCGTTTAAATGGTCCCCGTTGCTTTCCTTTCTGCCAGCTGCTCTGTCATCTTTGTTTGCATGACAAACTATCTTGCTCCAAAGCACCTCCACCAATAATAAATTTGCAACCATTGACTTTTGGAGTCCAACCTTTGATTGAAGATATCTTCTGATCATAGCTCTTTCCATCTAAGTGGGTTCCACTTGACTTTAAGATGATATGATGCACTAGCAATGCCTTCAAAGTTACTGCACCTTTTCATCAATTAGCTCCTTCACCATTGTTCAACATTTGCTTGGAAACATGTGAGCTTTGAATCACCTTTTCCATACTCTGCTGATCTTCCTTCTTCTTGTAATCTTTTCAGTTTTTCCATACTCTATTGATATTCCTTCTTCTTGTGGTCTTCTTAACTTTTCCATTACCATCAATGGCAACATCATCAATGCTTTGCCTTTGCCATCAATGAAAACATATTTCCAACATGCAAACATTAGGATAAATCCCCTTCATGTTAGTACAATCCCATAAAGAAGCATCACTATGCTTTCGTAAAACCTTGATTATTCATTACTTTTGGTGTTTTGTTATCCCTTGATTGATCTTTAAGGTTTTTCTAGGGTTAATTTCTATGATTTCGAAATTTGAACCTTATTTTTCTTCAAAAGAGGACTTATGTTCTACAAGTGATATATCTATTGTGGCAAGAGAAGCCCATACTTCAAGGTCCATTATGTGGATCATGAGTTGACAAGGATGAGGGGGCTACAAAGTCACAAGTTTCTTTGTCCTCAGTTTTGTCTCTGAGGAACATATATTGATCTATGGTAAGTACTTGAAAAATGACCACTTCCTCTTCACTTTCCTCTTAATCTACCAAAAATGGAATTAGCCATAGGATATAAGGTAAGTTGTTTGGTGGAGTTCTCATGGGAGATTGTAATGTTACCAAATCTACAACTTAATTATGCATCTATAGTGGCTAGCTATTGCTTTACCAAGGTTAAATGATAACTCCCTAGGGAAGACTTGGGTTTTAGAACTATGAAATCAATCAGATACTCCCATGAATCCGTGGAGAATACTACATTTTCTAAGATCCATTTCTGTTTGATGGTAGACTCTCGTCAACAAGTTGTAAGAAGGTGGGGATTTTCCTAAGATAAAAAAGTCATAGGGATTCCGTTGTCTCGTGGGTCATTGCATAATAGCAACACGAATATTGATCAATGTGTTGGGAATAACCATGTTGCTAATTTTCACATTGATTACAGGGCTTCTATGATTCAAATATTTCATAGCAAGGAATCCCCCCATCATAAGGTATGAAAATGACATGTATAGTCTGAGGGTCTTTCCTTATTGTACTATTTCTCCTTATACATAATTCCCTTACCACTTTTGAGTAAATAGGAACATATTTAATTGCTTGGAACAATGATATGGAAAAATAAAAATTCTTGAGTTCACATAAGAAATCAAATATAGGCTTGGTGGTAGGTTTATCTAGATCTAATATTTTGGGGTAAGGAGGAACTTGGTGTTCCAAGTGAGCTTGATCTAGTTTTGAAATCTCAAGAGAGTAAACTGATTTTAATTCTCCATTTAGAACTTTTTCATTAAAGTATTCAATTTTCATAGGAGGAGTTTATTTATTCAATGTCTTCCCTAATCTAAGGTGGACATTGTAATGATCTAGGGAAGAGATGGAGTAACAAGGGTAGGCATAAATCCTATTAGCATGCACTAATTCCTTATCATACTTTGGGTTATGAATGGGTTATGCATGGATTTGAGGTCAAGGAAGAGAGGACATGGAAGGTTGCATTGGTGGAGAAGGAAAAAGTGGCATAAGTATTTGTAGTAAGGCTTATTGAGGGCCTCCAAAGGATGGATTTCTCCACCTCTATGGCGAAGGATGGTTAGGTGGAGGAGCCATCCATAAATGATCAAGAAAACACTATGATGGAGAATAATACTATATTGGAGGGTTAATACAATACAAGTTATAATATTGTGAATGATATTGAATCATACCTTGAGGTCTTTGCTACCACAGATAGTTCCGAGAGATGAGACATAGTTACTTTGGTTCTTTAGTTTCTTGGTAGGAAAATTTAAATCTAGGTAGGGATGGATGCCCACTTGTAGCATGTTCCTCACTACATATTTTGTAGCATTCAATTTGATCCAAAAAGCATTCATTCAACATGTTCTTTCTTATACACTTTGGAAAAAATATTTCCAAAGCTAGTTATGCTTCTCACTTCTTCTTGTTCATGTGTAACGTGCTTGTTGGCTTATAGGGGCCTGACCTAGGTTCAGAGTTGATTTAGCCAAACAAATCTCAGTACTACTGGCCCTTTCGACAACAGTCTGTGGAGCGTGGACTGAGGTCTCACCCAAAGTATTATGGGAGGGTGCTAGAACTAGGTTTCCGCACCCTAAAGATGTCTGATGATTTTAGGTGGTCCATGGTTTGACCCTACGCACACGGTGCTACACGCACCTATAAATACCTCACATCCTGAGATGCTACCCTCGTGTAGCCCTACTCGAGGCCTGAACAATGTTATTTCCTGAATTCTTACGATTAACCCAATATTAGTTGATCACTTAGCTTATCTGTATGTGTTTAGTTATCCTTAACAGTGTTCAACATTCATACAAGTGTGCACGATAAATAAAACAATATAATTGTAGAAGATATCGACAATATAATAACTCAAAATAGACACACAAGATTTGGAATCAAACTTCTCTTTATTATCTCTTTCTCTATTTACAGACTCAACTCTACCTTGCGTGCTCAGCTGCAGGGGTCCACGCACTGAGCTGCGGACTTTACTAGGCCTCTGTGCACTCAGTTGCAAAGCCTCTTCCTACTACTACGACCCAAGGCACTTAGAATCTTACTCTATGCTCACTATCTTCTAGACTCCATTCAGTTTGCTAATTTCTACTTTACAAATTAGAGACTCACTCTATTTATACAATCCCATGGTTCGCTGACCATGGGTAGGCTGAAACTACATTCAAAGCTTAGGAAGGACAACCCTATGACTCTAACGTACAATTTGCGCTCCGTGCTCGCAATTCACGGAGTCTTTACAACAATAGTGCTCAAAACTTGGGCTTTGAGCCCCAAAACATGCTGTGGGGGGATTCCGTGCCCAACAAGCCCCTAACACAAACATTGTGACTCGCCCTTGAGTCACTCTATCGGTGCAATGATCTTGGTGCAGAGTCCCTCCAGCTGCTCTTGAATGCTTTAGATGTCGGCAACACACTGAGCTGCTGCTTGCTGAACCTACTGCATTCTCGCTTCTAAACTCTCTGTAACAGAATTGTTCCCATACAACCGTACCAATATGTAATTATAGTCTTGTGCCCTTATCCGTATCTCTGAAGCGTGAAGATTGTACTAGTGTCGGCTAGTCAGATAGCCAACCCACCTTTGTAAGGCTTCAAGTGGCTGCCGTTCACTTTGCCTGGGAAGGGTTCTCCATTTAATTTGATGAGCTGGACAATGCCTCCGTCTGTGACCTCCTTAACCACGTATGGTCCGAGACAGTGCATTCTGATTTTTTCCAGAACTTTTTCAAACTTACTGTCTTACAACAGCACTCAGTCGTTTACCTTGAAGGTGCACAACTTGATATGGCATTCGTGCCAGGATTTTTCACGTTGATTTTGTACTTGCTGATGAAATCCAGCCAAAAACTGGTCTTCCTCAAGTTCTTCTAATTGTGTGAGCCTTTCTTCTAGAGATTCACAGTCAATCATGCCTGCAAGCACAACTATTCGTAGACTAGGTACGATATATTCCATCGGCATGATAACTTCCACGCCATAAATTAATCGGAAAGGTTTCTGTCCCGTCAGTTTCTTGGATGTTGTTCTGTAAGCCCATAGCATGGCAGGTACGCATAGGTCCCAGTCGTTTTGCTACGCATTGCATACTTTGGTCAACGCAGTCTCCAATATTTTGTTGGATGGCTCTACTGTCCCATTAGCTTGTGGATGGTACAATGTACTTTTCTGATGATACACCTAGAACTCTTCTATGAGCACGCTGATGGTTTCATTCAGGAAACGTGTTTCCTGATCACTCATCAAGATTTTTGGACAACCAAATCGAGTCAACACATTTTCAAAAAAAAAACTTTATAGCCGTGGTGGTTGTGCAGTCTTTGACTGGTTGTGCTTCCACCCATCGTGTCAGGTACTCTGTCGCGGTGATGATGTAGCACGTACCCCAATTTTCCCTTAGGTTTGATCGGTCCCACAAAGTCGATTGCCCATTTCTCAAATGGCTGCAATGTCATTTGTGGATGTAACAACATCTCGTCCCTCCGCGATGGTTTTCTCGTCCTTTGACATATATCGCAAGCCTTATAGCGCACTTTCGAATCTTGGTGTAGGGTTGGCCACCACAACCCTATGCGAAGATTATTTTGTGCAGTTTCTCATCCTGCATAGTGTCCTCTTGCAGTGACCCCATGTGCTTCCACGAGGATCTAGCCTCTTTAAAATTCAGGTACGTATCTTTGCAATATCTCATCATTTCTCATTTTGTATAGGTGCCTCACGATGATAGAAAAATCCGCGCATGCACCACTAATTCCTTCTTCTATTGGATGAAATATTCCTTTAGCACAATCCCTCTTGTTAGAAAATGGATTATATCTTTGAAGTGCTCGTCCATGACGTGCACCACAAAGAGTTGTGCATAAGGTAATCCTTCCTCCAAATTAGTGGGTTCCTTGCTTGTCTCAATGCGCAATAAATGATCTGGTCCTGCGTTCAGGTGTCCTGGCTTGACTATGACCTCAAAATCATATTCTTGGAACAATAAGAGCCATCTGCATATGCGACCCCCCAACATAGGCTTATTTACCAGGTATTTCAGCGCAAAATGGTCGGTATACATCTTGAAATGTCCTTCGAGTAAATAGTTTCGGTATTTTTGGAGTGCGTACACCATTGCTAACCCCTCGCACTCGGTGGTGGAATAGTTCTTTTCTTCTTTGGACAATCTTCGACTTGCAAACATAATCGGGTGATCCATGCCCTCTTCACCCACCTGTGTGAGTACTACTCCCAATGCAATACCTGACGCTTCAACATGTACATGAAACTCCACATCCCATTTTGGGAAGACTGGGATTGGAGCGAAGGCCAATTTCCCCTTCAAGACATCCAAACTCTTCATGCAGTCATCATTCCAGCAATATGTAACATCCTTTTTCAATATCTTTTCCATTGGCACTATTATTTGGGCATATCTTTTTATGAAATTCCTATAGTACCCTGTATGCCCCAAGGTAGCGTGCAACTGTTTCACACTTTGCGGTGCTTCCAAATTTAGAATAACGACAATATTCATAGGGTCCACCATTAGTCCTTGTTTGCAGACCACATGTCCTAGCATGTTTCCAAAGGGGACAAGGAATGTGCACTTCTTAAGGTTCAGTGCAATCTGGTGTTGGTGACAAGTATCTAGCATCAAGCGCAAGTTTGCTACATGGTGCTTGACTAATCCAAAGAGAATCTAATCATCCAGATAGACCTCTAAGAACTTGTGGATGTATTCTTTGAATGCAGCCACAATGATGCACAAAAAGATGGTTGGCGCATTCTTCAGTCCAAACGGCATAACGATGTATTGAAAGAAACCCCATTCCATTGCGAAGGTCATTTTGCAATTGTCTTCTAGTGCAATCTTGATTTGGTAGTACCCTGAGAACCCATACGTGAATGAGTATGCTTCCTGGCCACCAACATTCTCTAGTACTTCATATGTCAATGGTGTCGGGAATAGATCGTGTACATAGGTGTCATTCAGCTTTTTGAGGTCCACGCATATTCTTATTTCACCCTTCTACTTTTTCTCCTGCACTACCATAGGACTCACCTGCTCAAATTCTTCCACTGGCTCAATAACTCCGGCTGCGAGAATTTTGTCTAATTCTTCGTGGACCTTTTCCTTATATTTCAGATTCAAGCGGTAAGGCCACTGCTTAACCGACTTCGCATCAGGTTTTAGGGTGATATTCATCATTTCTAAGTCACCAACAATCCCTTTTAAGTCTGAAATTTTGGTTGGGAACAAATCTTGGTTTTCACAGACTAACTCAGTGACCTTATCCACCATGGCATCATCCCAATAGTCCCCAAGCGTTGCGTACTTCAGCTCTGCCTCCGTTCCAATGTTTACCTGCTTTGTTTTTAGTGGCACGGTGATGTCAGGATCCTCAATCGATGGTCCTTGAACCTCGCGACAACCTTCCGTTTTTGGAATGTTGATATTTTTGGGGTCCTCATCATCCTCCTCAACATTTATGTTGTAACACTCTAGCACACAGCTCAGCTTTGTTGCCCATTCTGGTTGAAGTACTTCCATGGGCTCTTGGGGTGTTTTGAAGATAGCTGCTTTTACTGCCTGTAGTGCATCGTCAACAGTATCACACCAATGATCTTCAAACGTGAAAGTTAATAGAAATCCCTCACACAATATATCCCATTTTCCCATACCATGGCGAGGCTCCATCTCATTATACCAATTCATGGGTATGACATCCAGGGTATGATAGAACAAATGAACCCATTTAGGCTGTGGCTCTTCCCCATAGGCCCTAGTCCATTTCGCGAGGTGTGTTCGTGGATCATCTCGCCCATCATACTTATCTACTAGCCACATCTGTGGTTTCCCAAATCGTAGGCACATCATCCTTTTTCATTCGTGCCAATCCTTGAAATTCTGCTGGTGCGTCCCCCACCATCTTGCAGGCTTAGCACGCAGTGCCCATTTCAGAGTGTCGAAATGCTGCTGTTTCAGTACTTCGCTCTCAAATTTGTTCAAAAATTCATCCACCGCTGTCAACTCGTCATACCTAGGCAGATCCCTTATCTCTGTTGTCACGTAGTGCAATGATCTTATCATCATGTTGCAATTGAGCGTTGTTACTTCGTGCAGCCAATTCTTCCATCTTTCTATTTCTTCGTCCGAATCCGAAGTGCAGGAGCTTTCCAGCTCCTACGAAATCCTGCCATCTACTATTGGATTCACCCAATCCTGTTCTCACGCGGTTATCCTATAGATACAATCGGGATTGTCATCACTATCATCATCGCGCACTGGTTCAGTGTATCACGCTCCTTCAGCTGGATCTAGCGGTACTACTACGTGTAGGGACTTTTTCTCAAAAATCATTGTGCGCTTCTTCATATTTATGACTCCGTTCATATCAATGGCCGAGTCTATGCCTAGTAGCCCGGGATAGGGATTGCTATCGTCGACAATATCTATTACTTCAAAATCCGCTAGCGCGCTCGGACCTTCAATATCCACCGTTACTCCTTGCAATCTTCCCATGGGTAAGATCTTTTGCTGGTTCACCTTCGCAATTGAATAGGAGACCATTGTAGTGTGGGTCTGCCCATGCATTCCCATGTTTGTTTCGGTAGTACATTCGTGTCCAATCTGAGATCTAGAATTACCTGATCCATTTCGTACTCTCTGATTTGTGCAATTAATCTCATTTCCCTTCCTGTGCGCAATGCATGCTTTCCAAGTTTCCAGAACACGAGTAGTTCTCCTGACCCCACGGACCTAGTGATAAGTTCCTGTAGTCCTTTTACAACCTTGCTGTCACGTAGCAGTTTCATGCATGTCTCCAGAAAGGTAATGAGCATTAAAGGACCCATCCCTGGTTCTAGTTGATCCTTACTACCTAAAGTGGAGGCCTCCGTGAAGCTCTTCTAAGCTTCCATGAATGTCTCCTTCATGCGCTCCAAATCAAATTCAGGTTCCTTTGTAGGAGCCTTGCAAACCCATGCACTTTCTTCTGACTGCTTACCTTTATCATCGCTAGTGGTGATACCGCTTTTGAGCACTATGCTTATATTTGGGTCTTCTTCGTGCAACTCAGACCTCATCATTTGCAGATTCTGAGTCAGGGGAGGCTGGAGTACCCCTTTTTCGTACAACCTCGCTATCAATGTAGGGAAATCTTCTGCCTCATGATCAAACTGAGTACAATATAAACATGATGTTCTTGTCAGATTCATACAATCATGGGCATAGTGCCTTGGCCCTTTGCAATTGTAACAAATTAGTTGTCCGCGACCCCTTCCTAGTCCCATTCCACCTCGACCTCATCCACGCCCCTGAAATCCAGTGTGTGCCATTCCTGCATTTGGGTCGAGAGCTTATGTTTTGGTTTGTACTCTTTAGGCAGGAGTCTGATCCATCATTAGTTCATAGCTTCTATAGGTGCATTCATCATCGCTTATTGACCTGCAAAAATTACAAAACAATTGCTGGTACGTCTGTGTATACTTCTACAATAGATGACAATTATCCGTAGTGTGTTTCCTTCCTATCTAACAGATCGCACACCATAATGCAGGCGCTGCGCTCGATCCTGCTTGTGACTTAGGTATTAGTGGCATCAACCCTCCTCCTACCAATTAATTCATGAAAACTAGATAATTGTCCTTGTCATGCCCCTAGTCTTTGCATTTTATGAACCAGAGCTCCTCGCGCACCTTTGGCCAAGGTGCCCTATCCTGTTTCAAACTCTGCATTTCCAGACATAAATTTTGCAGTTGCATGTGGATTTGTTGGACTCCCAGACCAGGATCTTTTATAGGGGTCTCATACAATCTCATTGCCATCTCCAAAGCTTCGGCCTGGGTGGAAATCTTTTGTTGTGACAACACTGTCCTTAAATACGGTGTTAGTGACACTACAAACCATGTGTAGTGTTGTCCATTCGTTAAGGTCATGTTGGCTTCGTGAATCATACTCTTTAGTCTCTAGTACATATCCTAGGGGGTCTCTCCCAAAAGCATCGCGATTTCATTAAACCCGATAATTGGTTGTGTCTCCGATTTTGGCCTGCTAAATTCCCTATTCAGCGCGGCCTAGATTTCTACGATTCCCGTATTTGGATGGTCAATATAATGCTTAATGTACCATGTTAGTGCACGATTCTGCAACGCACTTACCAGTGTAGAATTTTTTATATTATTATCCACGACTCCTTGTGCTTCCCATACCTCCCTTACTACGAACCAAAATTGGTCCGAATCTTTGTTCCCTACTCCTCTAAATACTGACAGTTTGATCATGCTCGCCATACCGAACTGGGGTGGTGGTGGAGGTGGGGTGGGCGGAGATGGAGGTGAAGATGGTGAGACTGGTGGTGGTGTAGGTGGAGGTGGTAAGCGCAGAATTCTCTGCCTTATCATACTGATTGTGATTGTCGAGGAAACTTTCGTGAGCTCTTCCTTGCTTTCCCGTAAGGGTGAAATTAAGGGACTAGTTTCTAATTCTTCACTACTTTCATTTATGTAGATCTTCCCACTTTGTGTATTCCCAACATTAATTTATTCGCATAACCCGCTTTTCACACAATAACATCTTAATCCAAGTGTTCAAAGATTTAATATACCTCGCGGTCCTTTGAGGAAGCGTCATTCCGCCTCGCTGTAGCTGATGGTTGTTTCTATCACGAACTCAGTGATAAATCCTCTTATAATTTGTTCGAGCCAATGGTCCACAACTCACGTGATCTTATCTTCTGACACTTCTAATCTGCACACTAATTCCAGAGTCCACATGATTGGTTTGTTGAGCCTACACCTTCCGTGACTATCTGCTAGCTTTGCGATCCATTCATAAAACTCAGAAGGAAAGGGTGCAAAGAAAATTTCGTAGAATTTCATATATAAGTAGCGCTCCAACCACTGTTCCTTAGATACTCGTGGGTTCTTGTTTTGTTGTGTCGCGAACTCATGAATCTTCTTATACAACCACCCTTCAATTTCTTTCTTTGTTGGATTCCAGTGACACGACATCAGACATACCTTATGCAGATCCTGTTCCCAGCAACGGAACGATTTGTTGGCTTGTAGGGGCCTGATCCTTGTTCAGAAGCAATTAGCCAAACAAATCCTAGTACTACTGGCCCTTTTGTTAACAATCCACGGAGCATGGACTGAGGTCTCACCTGAAGTAGTATGGGGGGATGTTAGAACCAGGTTTTCACACCTTAGAGATGTTTGATGATTTTAGGTGGTCCACGGTTTGACCTTGCGCGCACGGTGCTACGCACACCTATCAGTACCTTGCAGCTTGCGATGCTTCCCTTGCGTAGCCCTACTTGAGGACCGAATAGTGTTATTTCCTGAATTCTTATGATTAATACAATATTAGTTGATCACTTAACTTATCTGTAAGTGTTTAGTTATCCTTAACAGTGTTCAACATTCATACTAGTGTATGCGATAAATAAAATAGTATAATTGCAGAAGATATCAACACTATAATAACTCAAAATAGATACACAAGATTTGGAATCAAACTTATCTTTATTATCTCTTTCTCTATTTACAGACTTGACTTTACCCTGCGCACTCAGCTGTAGGGGTCTGTGCACTCCGCTATAGACTCTACTAGGCCTCTGTGCACTCAGTTGCAGAGCCTCTTCCTACTACTACTACCCAATGCATTTAGACTCTTACTCTATGATCGCTATCTTCTAGACTCCATTCGGTTTGCTACTTGCTACTTTACAATTTAGAGCCTCACTCTATTTATACAATTCCATGGTCCGCGGACCATGGGTAGGCCGACACTACATTCAAAACTTAAGGTGGACAACCCTATGACTCTAACATACAATTTGTGCTCTGCGCCCACAATTCGTGGAGTCTTTACAACAATAGTGCTCAAAACTTGGGATTTGAGCCCCAAAACATGCTGTCGGGGGATTCCGTCCCCAACATTACTCAATTGGGAACACAATGAACTGAGTATATTTATTTTAAAATATTCTAAATATTTCCATTCTCATCTCTAGTAATTCCATTACTAGTAGTCTTTCCAACTCTTATCAATATGTTTCTAAGTCCTATGCCAATATTTAAAGTACCTCTAGAATATCTTCGACACAACTCAATGATGTCACTGTAAGAATGTTGTGAGATGTATCCTCCACCCATCAAGTTTAGAATATCAATATAGTCATCTTGTATTTCGTGTAGAAGTAAAACAAATCATATCAAGAGAAAAACCTCCTTGCCTTGACCTTTTTAATTTGTAGTTGAATATTATAATGTACTCTTCAAGGCTCTTGTCTTCATTTTGTGTCATCCTAAATACTTCCTCCTTCATTTCTTTGTATTTAAAATAATCTTGGTATTTGTCCAATAATTTATCTTTCATTTGTGCCCAGGTACAGAATTTTTTACTACAAAGGTTCATGAAACAAAGTAGTGCGGCATTCTTGAGTGTAGTAGGGAAAAGGTCTAAATTTCTAGTCACCCATCACAAATTCATAACTTCTATAGAGAACATAAAATTAAAAGAGGAAGGTGTCAAGATCCCCTTTTGATAATCCATGGAAGATAGGAAAGACTGAGTGTGGGATATTCTTCATTTTAGTCTCTTCACCTTACTCTAGAATAAGGAATGTGAAGGTGTACATTTATTCTTTAGCAATATTGATGAGCCTCCAAATTAGAAACAAATTAAAGCCCATATAACCTTTCCTAGGCATATAAAGGCTATATTAAATCTCTCCTTATACAGTTAATAATGTTTTTCTATATTTAATATGTTCTTAGGAAGGTTTAGATATAATTGTATATTATGTGCCTAATATTATTTATTTTTGTAAAATATTGGGCAGATTATGAAGATTTGGAGGTTGAGATAATTTAGGGACTTTCTTCCTGCTACAGGATGGACCAAGATTGGATAATAAATGAATAAGATATTATGAAATTATTGCACAAATTATGGAGCTCCAGTGATTGAGAAAATCTAGGAATATGTTCCCTATAATTTAATGCAAATTCCTAGTGCTGGGAACTAGATCCACTTTTTGAGGGATTTTGGAGGGGAAAGATGCCACCTTTCAAGGAAAATGCTTTTCATCACTTTGTATAAGTATCAATTCGAATTTTCCTCTAGATGTTGGTATTTCTTAGTCTTCTTGTGGAGAAAAATTGTTATTTAGGAGCTCCACTTTCATTTGTAGCCGGATGTACCTGGATTGATTCAAATAATGAAGTTTGGTGCATTTTTTAGCTTTTAAAGCTTGGTTTCCTTCATATGACTTTGATTTTCCTTGGGATTTGCCTTCCCAGGAGCCTCAGATCCCTCTTGTACAATTTCTTTATTTCCTTTGAATGTCTTTTTCACTTGCATCTCTTATTTATGCATTTACTATTCATGCTTCTTTTGTTGTAGGTTACATTGGTAAAATGATTGAGGTGAGTTATTTTGAAGGTTATTTACATATTCAAAATTATGATGCATCCTTAGAAAAAAATTGAAAATCCATCTTCATCATTGAGCTACTTGGATTGATTTACTAGTTCACAAATTTAGAATTTTTGGAAGTCCCTTGTAGAAAAATAGTAGTAATTTTTCTGTTATTTTTTAGAACGTGTTAATGAGTTTCATGTGATTTGATTCCACTTGTATTGGGTCAAAAAAACATTCAAGTTAATAACAAAATTTATCTCGTAGCATTTTAACTTGATTAGTTTAGGCATTTGGTAGGTTAACTAGCTCACTAGTTCTTGAATTTATGGTTTTTAGAGTAGTAATTTTCTATTATTTTTTAGCACATGTTAGCAGGGGTATTTTTGAGTGATTCTACTTGGAATATAGTCCTAGAACATCCTAATTAATAATAAAAAAAATTCTCATCTAATTTTCATTTTATTTACTTGGGCATTCAACAAGTTAACTCACTCATGTAGCAAAATAGGGTCTCTTGTAGCACATGTAAACTTGCCCAGATATGCTCCAAAATATTAGTTTTTGTCCCTAAGGCTTGAATAATGACCCCTAGGCTCCAAAACCATTATTGACTAATACAAAAAACCTCTTAAGCCTTGCCTCTTTTCAATTGCAATTCACCTATGCAATTATGATTAGCGGAAAAATTCATGACTTGAAGAGAATAATGATGATTTTCATGATTACTTATGAAGCACCTTATGAGAACTGTTGACAAAATATATCTTGAATGTAGTGATTGAAGAATTATTTCATTTTTTCATACATCTTAAGCTATAATTTCCATTTCCAACATTGTTATTTCTATTGTATATACTAGGCTTCCTTTGGAAGTACCATTTACATTTTGCAAATAGGTTAATGTTTACATTTCTGCAAATAGGATTAACATTCACATTCATGCAAAGTAGAATAACCTTTCCTTTTTGCAAAAGTAATTAGGTTTCGTTTTTGTAAATAGAGTTACATTTCCATTTTTTCAATTAGTTTAGGCTTGGATTTCAAGACATTCACTTCATTGCATCAGATCAATGAAATAAGTACACATTACATGCATCTCATATAGTGTCGACACCTCTTAAGTTTGTATGAACCCCGAATTGATAATTTAAGTTGGTAGCCTTTGGAGATGCAACTTTCTTGTTGCAATATTGGGGCTCATCAAGTATCGTGTGCCATATTTTCTTGAGAAATGTCCTATTGTATTGCAAGTGCTTTATGAGAGTCTAAAAAAATGCTCTTCAAAGTGAAACTACTCACTTATCAAAGCTTCAAGGAATAAGCTTTGTGTTTATGCTTAGGATGAATCTTGTACAATTTTAGGTCCCTGAGCATAGGGTTCATGTTTCTTCTTAGCAAGGGAACTTAGGTGTTAATAGTTCGATTAATTGTGTCCCTTCTCCTTTTGAGAATTTCTTGCACTATTAGTCTTATGGGTATGTTTGGTGAGATAATGAACCTACCTATTGGTCTCTAGCTCCATGCATGGAAAATTAAAAAGACACCGTTTTTAAAACAAATTGTTGAAAAGGAAAACTTGAATGAAACACATCGCACCAATTACTTTAAAATAATTTGACTAATTAAACCAAACAGCAAAACAATGAATGAAATATTGAAAGTTACCCGGGAATGACAACAAAAATGACAGGTTATTCAATTACCTCCTAATCAATTGGTAGATAAATGGGAAACTACTCATTTAATTATCAATTCGATGTTCATATGTAAATTACGAAATTTCATGCACTGTATATGCTAGTACAACTCTGTTAAGATTTAATGAGGTCTATTACCCTATATGAGCCTTTCAGAGCAATATATTGACGTTCTTTTACAAGTTACCAAGGAAAGAAAATCACACTTGTAGGAAATTAAAGTTCACACTTACAAAATTGAAATAATACACATTTACCTAGTGGATCGAGGAAGCTTAATTTTATATAGCCCCCAACATATGTAGAACAATCAACACTTGTAGAAAATAACACACATTTAGAAATAAATCACATGGGTTGTAAGGTGGTGACTCGTTCAAGGTTTATGGTGATTCTAATCCCTAGAAAAAAGGTGCAAATGAAATAGTTGAATGTTGATAAATTGTAATATATAGATCCAATCTAACTAAATATATTAAAGACAATACAATAAATATGGAAAACATGGTTGGTGAAAATTCAAAAGTAGATAAATTTATTAATCATATATATGAGTTTCAAAACTATCAAAAAACATAATTACTTATCAAATCAATTATCAACATAGAGAAATAAACTTATTTATTTGATTCATGAGTTACAATAGCATGCATCAATAGAGTAAATTATCATATTAGTAAGTTGCAACAGTATAAATAAACTAAGTTACATGAACATAAATGGAACTTGGAACTAATCTATATGGTTACAGGTAATTCCTGACTAGGGAGGGGGCCCTATCTTCTTAGGCGAGATACTCTTTATAAAAGAATATCACCTAAGTTAGAAGCACAACATTCATGCAGAGAAGAAAATGAAATGAAATGGAGTCATGAACTTTATATTGACAATAACTCGAAATTAAAATTATAATTACTTTATGCTCCCCATATTGAGTAGAGAATGGTATTTTTATACACAACACTAAATTCTTAATTTGATAAAGAGATGGAAGCAAATTCATGAGAATATTTAGATCCTTATGTTCTTCCTTTTAGTTACAACAATTCACCAAATGTTATGTAACTAGATCAGAAAATAGAAGAAAAGATAGATCAACAACTTGAAAATAAGCCTTTTTGAGGGAGAAACCTCCTTTTACATCACATAAATGAGCAATTGTTAATTACTCAAATGAAAATACCTCCTTGGTATATATAAGAGTATAAAGGGTCAAAATATACCTACATAACAATAATAATGTAAGGGGTCTACAATAACAATAGTAGGTTTCTATGGGGCACAACAATAACAATATGGAGGTTCTATGATGCAAAACAATAACAATATGGGGGCTATACTAGTTTTATAGGGACCTAATGTGCCTCTCTCCTTCAAAAAGGTGTTGTTCTCAACACTTGAGTAGTTCTAGATGCTTATATAGGAAACATTCATCCCCCAATGTGGAATCTCTAGGAGGTAAGTTCTTCCACTTAATGAGATACTTTGAAATCGATTGATTCTATAGCTATCAGGTTCTTGGTTTTGTGATTGCTTCAGGTTCCAAAATGATTTTTCCTTCCTTTTTAAGTTCTAGAAATATAGTTTGAACTAACATTTTGTCACCTATAACCTTATTTAAGCATGAAACATGGAAAATTGGGTGTATTCGCGAAGATGTAGGGAGCTCCAATTTGTATGCCATAGTACCAATCCTTTGAAATACCTTGTAAGACCATAATACTTGGGAGATAATTTATTATCCTTCTTGGCTTGATTGAGTGGAATTTGTTGATATGGTTGCAGTCGTAAAAATACCGAGTCACCCACATCAAAACTTATTTCACTACGATGCTGATATGCCTGTTATTTCATTCGATTTTGCTCTAGAGTTAGGTTATCCTTTAAGAGTTGGAGAACTTGTTGTTGATTCTCAATATGTTATTACATTTCTTGAACCTTAGAATTGTATCTTAAATATGACACGATGGATGGTGGATGATATCCATAAAGTGCCAGAAATGGGGTCATTTTTGTTGTGGTATGGAAGGAAGTATTATACCACCATTATGCTATAGGTAACCACTTGAAACATTGTATTTATTTATTAGATACAAAGCAACAAAGATATCCTTCCAAACATTTGTTCACTACCTCAATTTTCCCATAAGATTGAGGATGATAAGATGAGTTTTGAGCTAATTGAGTACCAAGAAAAGAAAATAATTATGTCCAAAAATTTCCAGTGAAAGTGGGATCTTTGTCACTTACAATAATCTTTGGGTTTCCATGTAGATTTTGATTTGTTTCCAGAAATATAGTAGTGACTTTGTTGGCTTTGAAAGGATGAGATAGTGTAGAAAAGTGTGCATATTTCATAAGTTTATCAACTACCACCGTGATGAAACTCTTTCCTTCGGACTTGGGTAAACCTGTGACAAAATCCATTGAGACTTCCTCCCACACTGAATTGGAATGGATAATGGTTTTTAAAAGACTAAAGGTATTAATTGTCTCAACTTTTTTTTGTTGGAAAACCAAACATTCTACCAAAAACTTTTGAATATCAAATTTAAGGTGTTTCCAAAAAAATTCCTTCTTGACCATGTGGTATGTTTTTAAAAATCCTGAGTGCCCTCCTATAGGAGAGGTTTGCAATTCCAAAACAACTTTTTGTTTGAGTTAGGAATTCTTACATAGATATAAGTGATATTCATACCATAATGATTCATTTTTCTAGATAAGTGTATTAGACACACCAGGATCTTGCTGCAACTTTTGAATGAGTGTCTAGACCTCTTTGTCATTCTTCTATTCATCCCTTGCTTCATTCATTTTATCCAATCAGGTTGGATACTATAAATGACATGCATAGAAATGCTTCCACATCATCATCCCTTCTTGAGAGTGCATCTGCAACAACATTTTGCTTCCCTTTTTTGTAGATGATTTTAAAGTCATACCGCAACATCTTTGTGCCCCATTTTTTCTTCTCCTCAGAAGATAGTCTTTGATCCAAGAAATATTTAAGACTATCATGATATTTTTTTAACTTGAAGTGTCTTCCCATTAGGTAATAATGCCCTTTCTTCCAAGCATGTAGTATTGCCAACTGTTCCTTCTCATAAATAGGTTTGTGTAAATACTTTCCCTTGATTGGACAACTTTCAAAAGCAATGGGTCTTCCTTCTTGCATTAAAACAACACCAATTCCATTTCCTAAGGTATCACATTACAAAATAAAGGTTTTTGTGAAGTCCGGTGTAGATAAGACTAGATCTCGGCACATTGCCTCTTTAAGATGTTTAAAGGCATTAGATGCTTATGGAGTCCAAAGAAATGCATCTTTCTTTAATAATGTTGTTAGTGGTGTTCCTATTTTCCCATACTTATTAAAAAACTTGTGATAATACCATATCAACCTTAGAAATCGTTGAAGATGTGTTATGAACTAGCTCAAGAAAAGATAGAAAAGATAGATCAACGCCTTAGAATTCAGCCTCTTCGAGGGGGCAACCTCATTTACATTACATAAATGAACAATTCTTCGATGATAAAAATTTAACAAACCTCCTTTCTATATATAGGAGTCTAAGGAGTCACAATATAACCCAGCCGACCTAACAATAATAATATAAAGCCACAAAAATAACAACAGAGAGATTCTATGGGGCACAGTAATAACAATATGGGGGTAATAGGGGCACAACAATATTAATAAGGGGTAAACCTACAATAGTAATGGGGTAATCACTAGTATTATAGGGACCCAACATGCCCCTCTCCTTCAAAAAAAGTGTTGTCCTCAACGCTTGAGTAGTTCTGGATACTTCTGTATAAAATTCTCATCCTCCCATTTGGAATCATCAACAGATAAGTTCTTCCACTTGATAAGATACTCCGAAAT
>APFE030480070.1:140282-150585 GCA_000404065.3 Pinus taeda | reverse complement strand
CTTTCTTTAAACCATCCATCTTAGATTCTGTTCCTTTTTATGTAAGGGACAGTTGTTGCACTTGGTCTTGTAATTTTGATATATCATGTTGCATTTCTTCCTCTTCTTCATGAATCATGCTAGAGCTTTCAGGTTCCTTATTAGGTGTTTGCATTTTCTTTCCTCAGGGCATCAGTTACCGATAATAATGCTCTACTATGCCCTTTGAATTCCTTCAAAATAAATTTCAAACCAATCTTAAGCAAAAATTTAAAAGAATCTACACACCTTTTATCACTTTGTAGGAACTCGATATTGCCTCTGATGTATCTCTATACATTCAAATCATT
The DNA here is from genome assembly GCA_000404065.3 of Pinus taeda. Classification (NCBI taxonomy): domain Eukaryota; kingdom Viridiplantae; phylum Streptophyta; class Pinopsida; order Pinales; family Pinaceae; genus Pinus; species Pinus taeda. The sequence goes on along the minus strand of APFE030480070.1, from coordinate 150,256 downwards.
TAGTTCTGAAATGGTGACCTACAGAAGCCCTCTTTGTCCTCTTTCTAATGCCACCAGTCTGATCCAAATTGTATTCTCCAAGGAAGAGTTATGCGAAATATCCCACAGTGACCTGATTATGGATTGGTTCAGTAGGGTGAACTTGTACGATGTACCACGAGTCCCTGTTTCGTCTTTTGGCTCTAAAAATTATATACAAGAAACTACAGTCCATCCTCTTTCTGTACCTTCTTACGAAATTTAAATCCAATGCTCAGAGAAAAAGTTATGATGATTTTCCCCAGGTCACCTGTTTGGAATGTAATTCAGGAGTCTGCAAAAAATACCAACTTCCTCAGATCATATCTCTGCAAATATAGCACAAAACGCTCTAAAATTCAGACCCAAGATTCAGCACAATGTCTTCTCAAATGGGTTTTTGTTTTAGCATATGAAAAGTTGCAGAAAAAGAGTTATTGCGAAAATGCCACGATGACCTGTTTGGAGCAACGACACCCTAGAATCCAACGCTCTGATACCAAATGTTATGAACCAGCTCAAGAAAAGATAGAAAAGATAGATCAACGCCTTAGAATTCAGCCTCTTCGAGGGGGCAACCTCCTTTACATTACATAAATGAACAATTCTTTGATGATACAAATGACAAAACCTCCTTTCTATATATAAGAGTCTAAGGAGTCACAATATAACCCAACCGACTTAATAATAATAATAGAAAGCCACAAAAATAACAACAGAGAGATTCTATGGGACACAGTAATAACAATATGGGGGAAATAGGGGCACACCAATATTAATAAGGGGTACAACTACAATAGTAATGGGGTAATCACTAGTATTATAGGGACCCAACAAGATGCTTTAGGGTTATGGTGATTTTCCATTCCTTTATGCCTTTAATTTTGTTAGGGTCTACCTTAACACCCTCACAAGATACAACACGACCCAACTATTCCAATTCCTGTACCCCAAAGGAACATTTGGAGAGTTTTACATACAATTATTTCTCCTCCAATAGTTTGAGCACCCTATCAGCATGTTGAAGATGATATTTTCAAGACTTATTGTAGATTAATATATCATCAAAAAATACTAACAAAAATTTTCTAAGGAAGGGTTTGAAAATAGAATTCATCAAACCTTGAAATGTGGAAGGTGCATTAGTAAGACCAAAAGGCATGACCAAAAATTCATAATGACCTTCATGAGTTTTGAATGTTGCTTTCAGAATTTCTTTTGTCTTCATTCTAATTTAATGATATCTCAAGAAAAGATCTAGCTTGGTGAAGTAAATTTCTCAATGTATTTCATCCAACAATTCATCAATCACAGGAATGGGAAATTTATCTTTAATAGTAAGCTTATTGAGCTCTCTATAATACAAAAACATATGCCATGATTCATCCTTATTGTGCACCAGTATTACTGGAGAAGAGAAGGAACCTTTTCTAGGTTGAAATGTACCAAATGTTATGCAACCAAATGAGAAAATAGAAAAAAGACAAATGAATGACTTGAAAATAAGCCTCTTCGAGGTGGCAACCTGTTTTAAATCACATAAATGAAAAATTGTTGGATGATTCAAATGAAAAGACCTCCTTGGTATATAGAGGATTCTAAAGGGTAAACATATAATTAGGGCCTACATAGCAATAATAAGGCAAGGGATCTACAATAACAATAGTGGGTTTCTATGGGGCACAACAATAACAATATGGGAGTTCTATGGTGCACAACAATAACAATATGGGGGTTCTATGGTGCACAAAAATAAAAATATGGGGTCTATACTAGTATTATAGGGACCTAACACCAAATAGTAGAAAAGGTCGTGAAAAAACTAACCCATCCAACTATTGTGACAAGTGGTAGGAGGGTCTATCTTCTATTGTGACCATCTTCCCCTTACTAGAAACTAACTACTTGTTGTATTTTTCTTTTGTTCAATGATCAAACTATCAACTTGGAATTTGTTGTTCACAATTGTGTGGTTGGAGGTTGGATGGAGTTACATTTTGGTCAGTTGTCCTTGAATTGAAGTAGTTACCCTCAACAGTCAACTATTAACATTTTGTAACATCTAAGCTATGTGTGTTGTAACATCGATTCTATTGGCTTTTTCATGTTGCCGCAACATATTTGCAACATTGAAATTCATCATATTGTAACAATAAAGTTGTAGCACAATGATTTATCATGTTGTAGTGGCATGTAGGATTGAACACTGTTCATGTTACAACAATTGGAGTTGCATCTCTTTCTCTTTAATTGTGTTGTAATAGCAAGAGTTGTGACACCTACACTTTAGTTGTATTACAACGTTAGGAGTTGCAAGACCTACTCTTTATTTGTATTGCAACAATGGGAGTTGCAACACTCCATTTCAACAACAAGGAACCTGGGGTATTTCAATGATATAAGGGTGTTGCTACAACCTAAAAGTGTTGTAGCAATATAGAAGGGTATTGCAACAAGTACCATTAACTACTACTTCAATAGTACCTGCTTAAAATTGCATGAAGTGATTATCATGGATTATCACAAGTTAGCATAAAAGGAAAAATTCTTTCCTAAATAAATAATAATGAACATTAAAATGACATAATTGGAAAATAATTATACCTTGATAAGAAAAAGCATCAATATGGCCAAAATAGGTAATGGGGTGGTATGAAAATGGAAAAAGGTACTCAAAAAGGTGCTGGAAGAGCATTAAAATAATGCCAATTTGGGTGCTTGTCAACCACTCTATGGTAAGGGCTTTGACCATGAAGAAAAACCTATAGTTCCTAGCATATGTTGGGATTAATAGCTGAAAATACATATATTTTAACTTAGAAATATGCTTTGTAATTATTTTTCAAAGTAACCTATGCAAAGTAAGTGCTATGGTTTGCACACCCAATATGATTGTTTTGATATGCTTCCGTACCAATTTAAAGATACTATCTATAATTGTTTATAACAATTTTTCGAAGAATTACATTACAACATATTAATCTTGCACTATTCACAATTTTCTATCAATTTATTTTATATGTTAGTTACAAGACTGAGCTTTAAAGGGAGACAATGTTGTTTTCAAGGAAAATGTAAAACTTTTAGAATGTGAGAATATGCATAGAAAATGACACAAGTGGAAACTTAATATGGGGTTAAGGGTAGGATATACATGTTGGTTTGGGGTCACAAGCATGAAATAATATGTATTGTTTTATATATAGCATTGAAATGTTTTATATTGACCCAAAGGCTAGGTTATGAGACACATGCATAAATAGATATGGAAAATAACCATACCCAAATTTTGCTTGTAAACTAGTTGAACAAGCATTTAATTTATTGAAAACCATGCTTCAATGTTATTTTGGTAAATAATTACTATATTAGTTATATGTTTTATTTTGAGAACAAGGGAAGGGTAATTAATAAGATCATGGTTTCTATTATTGTATAAAAACCTTAATCTTGACTTGTTACCAATATGTCCTTCATAATTTTTTTTTGTAGAAATATACTTGGTTTATACTTGTAGATCATATTTCATTTGATAGATGAATGGTACCATTAGTTGAATATTATGTTTGTGAAGTGTTATTGTATATTATCATACCTAAAAGTGTATTTATGCATATAGGACAATCCCATGTATCGTATTTATGACCACTTATTGAAATATGTCCTTTGGATAAAACTTTCACTTTCTTCTGTTGGGTGTGAAGCCTACTAATATTCTTGATTGTTCAGAGTTTTTTTGTTTCAGTTTCATTGGATCCGTGTTCCTACATTTTTGTCTGTTTAATCACTATTAGGGGGGTCCATGGGGGGAGGGAAATGACGAATTTTATGAGAACACCCCACCTCCTACCTCCCCCTGGTGGTAGTTTGGGGGCAGTGCCCCCCCAACTAAAAATAGATGAAAATTTCCTTGTAAAATATTGTAATTTTGTAGTCAATTTGGGTCCTTCATTAGGTGGATGATATGATGGTAGAAGTTATGTTAATTGACAGGTCTCTAAATTAGACATGGCCCATGCCTCTAAATTAAACATAAATTAAGGCCTATGACAATCCTTCAGCACATTAAACTTCTCTTTTTGCATTAGATAATGTATTTTTAACTTTAATATATTCATTAGGAAGGTTTATGAATAATTTCATATTTGTGCCTAATATTATTTATTTTTGTGGAATATTATGAGAATATTGAGCAGATTATGAAGATTTGGAGGAATAGATAATTTAGGGACTTGCTCCCTACTAAAGGAGGATCACTATTAAATAATAAATCAACAAGATATTATGGAATTATGGCACAGATTGTGGAACTCCAATGATTGAGAAAATTTAGGAATGTAATGCAAATTCCTAGTATTGGGAACCAAATCCACTAATCAAGGGATTTTGGTGGGGAAAACGTCCTCCATTCATGGGGAAGGATTCCTAATCATTTTGTATAAGTACCAACTCGAATTTTTCTCTAGGAGGAGATTTTTCATTAGTGTTCTTGGGGAGAGAACTCGTATTTTTGTAGTTCCGTTGTATTTTCTTCTAGGGAGGTAAATGTATTGATGAAAATACTGAAGATTGGTGTCATGTTCAACTTCTAAATATTGTTCTCCTCCATAGGTCTCTAAGTTTCCTTGGGCTTGGCCATCCCAAGGGCCTCAGAGCCCTTTTGTATCATTTTCTTTCCTTCTTTTCACTTCTTATTGACATGTATCTCTTGTTTTATTTCTTTCTATTTCTGCGTTTAGTATAAATGATTTCTTGTTGTAGGATTGGGTTAAATGGTTGATGTAAGTTATTTTGTAGGATCAAAAACACCATTTCATCCTTGGAAAATCTTTAGAAGATCATAGTAATCATTGAGCTACTTGGATTAGCTTTCTTATTCCCAAATCTAGATTTCTAGAACTCCTTTGTGGCAAAGAACAATAAATTTCTGCTATTTTTTAGAGCATGCTAACGTGCTTCAATAGAGTTGGTTCCACTTGCATTAGATTGCAAAAATGTTCTAGTTCATAACAAGAATTACCCCATTGCATTTACACTTGATTAGGTTAGGAATATTATAGATTTACTAGATCACTAATTCTCAAATTTCCAGATTTTCGATTAGTATTTGTTTGCTATTTTTTTAGCATGGGCTAACAGAGGTCTTTTTGAGTGATTCCACTTAGAATGGGGACCTAAGACATCCTAGTCAATAAAAAAATTTGTCCCACCCAATTTGGATTTGATTTTTTTGGTCATTTGATGAATTATAATTTCGTATCGTAAATCTATAACATCTTGTAGTCAAACATGGGATCCTATAAGAGAACTATGGGATCCTGTAGGGGAACTAGTACATCCTGTAGGAAATATTGTAGTGGTCTGTTTTGAGCCTAAATTGAGAGAAAGAATCATTGAAGATGGGATTAGGACTCTACTTGACGTCCATGCCATCAAGACCATTTTAACCCTCTTCCTCCATACCTGTCTCCCCTGCCAAAGAATAAGTGAGGATTAGCATTTGCATTTATAAAATAAAAAGACTAAAAAAATGAGTCCTTTTATATTTACACATGCACATAGCAGTTACTACTCTCTAGATCATATTTACTGATTAAATTAGATAAAACATCACATGTGACAAATAGGGTTAAAATAGTGTACTTTTGCAAGCAAAGTGTGTTAATAAGTAGATAGAGGATTTCATGTTACTTTACAAGAATTTTTAAATTCAGTCTTTCATTCTTGCAAATAGAAAACATTTCTTTTCTCTCATGGCAGCAAAGGAATGACACGTTGTATGCTGCAAATATGGTACCCATACCTCTTAGCTTTGTATGAGCCCTGGGTTGATAATTAAAGTTGGTATCCATGGGAATTGCAACATTCTTGTTGCAATACCGAGGCTCATCACATTTTGGCGTCGTTGTCGGGGAGGTGTCAAAGTCGTCGTTGTTTGGGAGGTGTCAAAGTATGCATTGTTTTCTTCCCTAGTTGATTCATTTCTTTTTAATTTTTGGAAAAACAAAAAGATATCTGCGTTAGGCATATTTAATTTCAAAAGTAGAAAATTGCATTGCATTATAGTTTTCATTCAATCGTAAAAGGAAAAACAAAGAAATTCTCCAACACCAACTGTTGGGTCCCTATAATACTAGTGATTACCCTATTACTATTGTAGTTGTACCCCTTATTAATATTGTTGTGCCCCTATTATCCCCATATTATTATTACTGTGCCCCATAGAATCCCTCTATTATTATTTTTGTGGCTTTATATTATTATTGTTAGGTCGGCTGGGTTATATTATGACTCCTTAGACTCCTATATATAGAAAGGAGGTTTTATCATTTGTAGCATCCAAGAATTGTTAATTTATGTAATGTAAAGGAGGTTTCCCCCTCGAAGGGGCTGAATTATAAGGCGTTGATATATCTTTTCTATCTTTTCTTGAGCTGCTTTCATAACATTTGGTATCAGAGCTTTGGATTCTAGGGTTTCGCTGCTCCAAACAGGTCATCGTGGCATTCTTGCTATAACTTGTTTTCTGTGATGTTTCAGAAGTTGAAAAAAAATCCCATTTGTGAAGACATCGTGCTAAATCTTGGGTCTAAATTTCAGAGATTTTTGCACTACCGTTATGGAGATATGATCTGAGGAAGCTGGTCCTTTTGTATAATCCTAAATTACATTCAAAACAGGTGACCTGGGGAAAATCATCACAACTTTCTCTTTGAGCATAAGATTGAAATTTCGTAAGAAGTTACAGAAAGAGGACGGACTTTAGTTTCTTGCATATATTTTTCAGGGTCAAAGGTCAAAACAGGGACACTTGGCACATCGTACAAGTGCGCTCTATTGAATTAGTCTATAATCAGGTCATTGTGGCAGATTTGACATAACTCTTCATTGGAGAATCCAATTGGGGTCAGACGGGTGCCATTGGAAAGAGGACATAGAGGGCTACCGCAGGTCGCAATTTTAGAACTGGATGATCTGAAATTATAGAGATACATTAGATGCAATATCGAGCTCCTACAAAGTGAAAAAAAGTGTGTATATTTTTTAAAAATGTTTGCTTAAGCTTGGTTTGAAAAATTATTTTGAAGGAATTCAAAGGGCATAGTGAAGAATTATTATCAGTAATTGATGCCCCAAAGAAAGAAAATGGAAACGCCTAGTAGGCGACCTGAAAGCTCTAGCATGACTCATGAAGAAGAGGAAGAAATGCAACATGATATATCAAAATTACGAGACCAAGTGCAACAAGTGTCACTTGCACAAAAAGGAACAGAATCTAAGATGGATTGTTTAAAGAAAGGCGTAGAAGCTAAGATGGATGGCATGGAAGCTAAGATGAATGGCATGGACACTAAAATTGATGGCATGGATGATAATATGGAAGAATTGAAGATAAATATGAAGAAGTTGCTACAAGAAATGTTCACTAATGGTGAAAGGGTACTAAAGGAAACTCATGATGAGAAAAAAAGAAATGTTAATTATGATTCCATAGACTCTAATGTTGGATCGAAGACCCACCATATTCCAAAAATCGATATGAGGAAGTTTGATGGCAAGGATCCCGCAACATGGATATTACAGATGGAGCAATTTTCCGATCTCAATAATGTGCAAAACACACAAAAGGTACGTATGGCAACTTTATATTTGGAACCAAATCAGTTTGTATGGTATCAATGGCTTTGCTCTCGTAAAAAATTTATCACTTGGGCAATTTTAACGGAAAAATTGATAGCACATTATGAGGATACAAAAAGCAACACTTTTTTTAGCCAATTGATAAGTCTCAAACAAAAGGGTTCAATAATGGAGCACATTGAACATAAGGGTAAAAAATATTCCAGAGGAGCATAGGATTGATGTGTTCATAGGGTCTTTAAAGGATAATATCCAACATGATGTTCGCCTTTGGGAACCTGATTCATTAGAGAAGGCCTTCAGGTTAGCAAGAAAAATGGAAAGCAAAATTATGGCGACCAGGAAGCATACCACTCACATCTATAAAGAAGGAAGTGTTGTTGCCGCTAGTCTTCCACAACCTATAAGGTTGATACCACAACAATTGGAAAAAAAAAGAGCAAAGGGCTTTGTTACAGTTGTGATAGCAAATACACTAAAGGTCATAAGTGTGCTGAGAAGAAATTATTCTACATAGATTGTGAAGAGGAAGAAGAAAAGGAGCAAGAAAGGTCAAAAGAAGAGGAAATACTCCAGGAACAAAGCCTAGATGAAGAAAAAATAAATCCGACCATATCTTGTAATGCATTGGCGAGAATTACCACTCCTCAAACCATCAAGATAGAAGGACAAATCAAGAAGAAAAAGGTAATAGTGTTGATTGATTCAGGAAGCACCCACAATTTTATTCATTGTAGGGTAGCAAAAGAATTGAATTGCTTCCTATATCCAGCACCAGAGCGTCAAGTGATGATTGCAAATTGAGGAACAATAAATTGCTCTGGAAAGTGCCATAATATCAAGCTATCCATGGGAGAATATGTATTGACTAGCCCAATGCTTTCCATTCCAATGGGAGGTGCTAATGTTATATTAGGAGTCCAATGGCTACAATCCTTAGGAACAATAGCTTTTAATTTTCAAGAACTTTTCATGAAACTTTTTGTGGAAGGAAAGGAAATTGAACTAAGGGGTATTGCAGGGAAACCGGGAAACACAATCAGCTCTAACGGTATGACAAAGCTTCTAAAAAAGGAACAAAAAGGTGTAATTGCACAATTATGTTCGCTAGATGTTTCCACATTGGAATCATCTATTTCTCCAGATCTCCAAATAGTCTTGGACAATCATTCCAAGGTATTTGAGACTCCCAAAGGTCTCCCACCTGTTCGTGATCATGATCATGCTATTCATCTGATTCCAGGAAGTGTTCCTCCAAACATCAGGCCGTACAGATATCCCTATGCCCAAAAGAGTGAAAATTGAACGTATGGTTGCAGAAATGCTAGAGGCTGGTATAATTCAACCGAGTCAAAGTTCTTTCTCTGCTTTAGTAGTATTGGTGCACAAGAATGATGGATCATGGCGCATGTGTCTGGATTATAGGGAGCTCAACAAGCTCACTATTAAAATTTTAAGTATTCCCATTCCTGTCATTGATGAATTACTAGATGAATTGCATTGGTCAATTTACTTCACAAGTTGGATCATTCGTTCAGGATATCATCAAATCGAATGAAGACTGAAGACATTCCGACACATTTAGAACTCATGAGGGTCATTATGAATTTTTGGTCATGTCTTTTGGCCTTACCAATGCACCTTCAACATTTCAAGTTTGATGAATTCAATTTTCAAACCATTCCTTAGAAAATTTGTGTTAGTATTTTTTGATGATATACTAATCTACAACAAGTCTTGGAAGGATCATGTTGAACATGTTGACATGGTGCTACAACTATTGGAGGAGAAACAATTATATGCAAAAGATCCAAATGCTTCTTTGGAGTACAAGAGGTGGAATATCTAGGTCATATTGTATCTCATGAAGGAGTTAAGGTAAACCCTAACAAAATTAAAGCCATTAAGGAATGGAAAATCCCCACATCCATAAAGCATCTGCGAGGGTTTCTCGGGTTGACAGGGTATTATCCAAAGTTTGTTAAGAATTATGGGAGAATAACAGCACCTCTAACAACATTATTGAACAAAGATGCATTTTCATGGACTCCAGAAGCAACAAAGGCCTTCGAACATCTTAAAGAGGAAATTTTCCAAGCACCAGTATTAGCTACATCGGACTTCACAAAAACCTTTATTGTGGAATGTGATGCTTCAAGAAATGAAATTGGTGTTGTTTTAATGCAAGATGAAAGACCCATTGCTTTTGAAAGTTGTCCAATCAATGGAAAGTTTTTACACAAAGCTATTTATGAGAAGGAAATGTTGGCAATACTACATGCACTTAAGAAATGGCGACCCTACCTAATGGGAAG
>APFE030480070.1:127615-140262 GCA_000404065.3 Pinus taeda | reverse complement strand
TTTGGCCTTACCAATGCACCCTCAACATTTCAAGGTTTGATGAATTCAATTTTCAAACCATTCATTAGAAAATTTGTGTTAGTATTCTTTGATGATATACTAATCTACAACAAGTCATGGAAGGATCATGTTGAACATGTTGAGAGGGTGCTACAACTATTGGAGGAAAAATAATTATATGCAAAAGGATCCAAATGTTTCTTTGGAGTATAAGAGGTGGAATATCTGGGTCATATTGTATCTCATGAAGGAGTTAAGGTAGACCCTAGCAAAATTAAAGCCATTAAGGAATGGAGAACCCCCACATCCATAAATCATCTGCGAGGATTTCTCGGGTTGACAGCGTATTATCGCAAGTTTGTTAAGAATTATGGGAGAATAACAACACCTCTAACAACACTATTGAAGAAAGATGCATTTTCATGGACTCCAGAAGCAACAAAGGCCTTCGAACATCTTAGAGAAGCAATGTGCCAAGTGTTGGCATTATGGCATGGGTTTGATGCTATGGCACAGGTGTTGTCCTTGATGGCAACTCTCTTTGGTAACAGATCTTAGTTCAGGCTTTGAGAATGAAAGAAAAGGCATATACGCAGGTTCATCTAGAGTAAGGCGCATATACACGCGGGTTAGATGTAACAAAGGAGCGTATATGTTGGAGAACTTGCTTTTGGACCATGGTAGTTAGTCCTTGGGATTTGAACATAAGGTTTTGGACCACGACGTCTCCTCAGATGTGTAGATCCCTAGTATTGGGTCCATGGTATTGGTTTATTATGGTTTTGGACCATGGTATTGAGGAAGGCCTAAGACTATAAAAGAGGAAGGAGATCATGTGGCAAATTGTCATCTGAATTATTATTGAATATCTGAAAAAGTGGTAGATCTAGAATACTGGTAATTGGGTTATTGTGCAGATCTGGATTTAAATAAAGGAGGAACCTTAAGCGCAAAGAGGAAGTTCTATTGATGGGTCATAATCTTTAAGCTTGAACGATAGTATCTTTGTATGATTTTGGTCTGTTATATGTGGCGCTTGCTTGATCTATAACACTGATAATCTGGGTTAATTAGTGTTTTTGAATGTCTAAAAGAGCGAATTATCCTTTATAGATCTGTACGCAGGTTCAATGAAGCGAAGGCACGTATACACGCTGGTTCAGTGAATTAAAACAACGTATACGCAGGTTGTTCCAAACACAAAAGCGTATGCACGCATGTTACAGGTTATTGAAATGGCGTATATAATTTAAGTTGTGATCTAGCTGCTTCTATTTATTGCTGCTGTGTTCTGGGCTCAGTTTTTGGTGTGTGCTTTCTGGTACTGTGTTTTGGGTACTGATGTCAGAGAAGTATCTACTTGATTTAGATCTAATTGGTGGAAAGGAGATTGGTTGATGGAGAAATTCTTGATGATTGATTGATGTTCATGAATCTAGTCTGAAAATTTATGAAACGTGGTCCTTGGAAGAAAGAGAAGGTTGTAGCCTTCTATAGGCCAGCACCTACGTACTAGTATCTTGGCTAGTGCAAGAGCTAAGGGGGTTGTTGCTCCCTTTCAGGAGAAGCTGGAGAACGAGAGAGGGTTGTAGCTCTCTACAGGTTGCAGCTTGCGTACTGGTAAAGGACTGCACCAGTACATTGTAAAAGAAATTTCTAATTTAAAAGAAGATAGAGACGAATTGCAACAAGTGGTTTTCACCCACATTGGGTTTCCACCTTATATCTTGTGTTCTTGTGTGTGATTGTATTTCTTCTCTGTTTTACTGTATCTGGTTGCTGGTTATTTGATTCTTCAACACAGATTAACAATCATCATCAGAAAGATAAAGTAAATTAAAAGTTTGCTTTGTATACGCGAGTTTCCTTCTGCATAGTTGCGTATATATGCGGGTTTAACTAACTGAAGTAGTGTATGTCATTTTTTTTAGAAAAGGAATATTTGACTTGATAATACTGATTCACCCCCCCCCCCCCCCCCTCTCAGTATTATTTCCAACAATTGGTATCAGAGCACGTCCTTCAAAAGAAGCTTGATTGCTTGAAGGAAGATATATCATCATGAGAAACTACGAGAGGGAAGAATCAATCAGGCCCCCAATTTTTGATGGGAAAAACTTCGTATATTAGAAGGTAAGAGTTACTGCCTATATTCAATCTCTTGGTACAGAAATCTAGGATATCATAGATACAGGGCATACTTTTCCATCAACAACTCCTACAGGTCCAGCTGAGAAGAAGAAATATGAAACAAATGCAAAGGTGGTCAATACTCTATTAGGATGCCTATCTCAATCAGAATTTATCAAGATAATGCAGTTTAAATCCACAAAAGAGATATGGGACAAACTTGTTCTGAGCTATGAAGGAGATGATCAGGTAAAATGAGCAAAAATTCAAACCCTCAGGATTCAGTATGAAAATCTCAAGATGTATAATGATGAAAGTGTGGCTAATTATTTTCTTCGTGTAGATGAGATTGTTAATTGTATGAAAATTTGGGTGAAGAAATAAAAGAAGCTGTTGTTGTTGAAAAATTTCTAAGATCTTTGTCCTCTAGATTTGAATCTAAAGTTTCTGCTATAGAAGAAAAGGAGAATCTACAAAACCTTAAAATGTCACAACTGCATGGAATTCTAACTGCTTATGAAATGAGGAAAGGAGGTCCATCAGACATGAGAGTAGCTGCCTTCAAGGCTTCAGGCAAAGGAGAGTACTATGAGTTAGAACACCTGTCAGAAGAAGAATAAGAATCAAATTTTGTCAGAAATCTTCAACGAGATACTGGAAGATTTAGAGGCAAGTTACCTTTCAAATGTTTTCACTAATCCTATTTGATTGTTTTCACTAAAGGAGATAAAATAAATTAGATGGGAGAGGAGGAATGAAGAGAGAGAGAAGGAGAGGAGTGAGAGAGGGAGAGAAGGCTAGGGGAGAGAGGAGGAGAGAGAGAAGAAGAGAGGGAGGGAGAAAGTGACAGGGTTGGAGAGAGAGAGAGAGCTTTGGGGAGAGAAAGAGATAGAGAGGAAGGACACGAGAGAGGATGAGAGAGGGAGGGAAAAAATATATGGAGTTGGAAGGGGAGAGAGGGAGGGAAGAAGAAATACATAGTGGGAGAGAATTGGAGAGAGAGAGAGAGAGAGAGAGTGACAAGGGAGAGATGGAGAGAGTGTGTGTATGCTTGGGGGTGAGATAGAGAGAAAAATGAGGAGAGATGGAGGAAGATATAGATATAGATGGAAGAGGGAGAGAGGGAAGAAGATTCCTTTCACTAGATGCATTGATTTTATCATACATGGTCATTTTTAATCCTATTTGATTCCTTGCACTAGACACATTGATTTAAATGTAGATGTTGATTTCCAATGACATTTGATGGATAGCACTAGATGCATTAATTTCAGTGTAGATGTTGATTTATAATCCTATTTTATTGCTTGCACTAGATGCATTGATTTCAGTGTAAATGTCTTCTAATTCTATTTGATTTCTTACACTAGATGCATTGATTTGAGTGTAGATGGTTATTTATAATCCTATTTGACTACTTGCACTAGATGCATTGATTTCATTGTATATGGTGATTTATAATCCTATTTAATTGCTTGCACTAGATGCACTAATTTCAATGTAGATGTTGATTTCTAATGATAATTGATTTCTTTCACTAGATGCATTGATTTCAGTGCAAATGTTGATTTATAATCCTATTTGATTGCTTGCACTAGATGCATTGATTTTAATGTAGATGTTTTTTAATTCTATTTGATTTCTTGCACTAGATGAATTGATTTTAGTGTAAATGTTGATTCTAATTATATTTTATTGCTTGCACTAGATGTATTGATTTCAGTGTAGATGTTGATTTTTGATCATATTTGATTAATTGCACTACATGCATTGATTTTTGTGTAGATGTTGATTTCTAATCTTGATTGCTTGCATTAAATGCATTGATTTCAGTGTAGATGTTTTTTTATAATCATATTTGATTGCTTGCATTAGATGCATTGATTTTAGTGTAGATGTTGATTTCTAATTTGATATAATTGGATTTATGATGGTACATTAATTTTAAAATGATTGGATTAACAGTGTGATTGATTTTAGTGCAAGCATAAAAAAATAATTGACAATATGCATTGATTTTTGTGTTATAGTAATTCAACCTATTAATATTGGAGAGTAAGAGAGAAAAGGTAAGATTCTTACTATAATAGCTCGTGTTAAAGATTTGAATAGTTTACGATTTCAACTGCACTTTTCATATAATTGATATGAAAATATGGAAAAACTAATAGGGGTGACAATAAGAATAGTAGAAGAAAATAGTTTGAGATTGATCACAATGAAGACTATTTTTAATTGACTACATTCTTATTATTCACATTTTTTGCCATTCAACACTATTACATTGTCATTTTGCATTCAATTTTTTTTTTCATCCATTTTCATAGTTAAAGTTATTAACAATATCTATCATATCAACATATTGAGGTAATTGACAAAATATAAAATTAAAACTACTCTTCAAGATATATTTAGTAATACCTGGAGGGACACTATTAAGAATTAATTATTTGTCAAAAAATATAATAGCTAAAATTAAATGAAATAGATGTGTAGTATCAATCCTCCTGCAAGCTATTGACAAGATTGTCTTCCTTCTTCATCACCAACTAATTACTAAAAGAAAATTACAAACACATATATAAATATAACACAAAAATTGTAACATGCACAAACATTACCATCCAAATCCAAACACATAAACACACAAATTACTCAAAGCATCCAAACATAGACACACACAAACCACTCAAAACATCCAAACACAAATGTACAGGTCATTCAAGCCAATTAACATAGACTACCTTGAAGAACATAATTATATGGTCATGTTAGTAAAAAAAAAACATAATGCAAATTTCAAAGTATGAATTTTATCTCAAATATATACATAATAATGATAATATAAAAATATGACATTGCTCCCCTTAGCTAGAACCAACCTAGATCCATCTAACTCTTGATCTATCATGCATCGAGAGGGATCAAATCCCTCAAGATGCAAAGCTTTCCTCAAATTCTACACTCCAAAAATAAAGTTTACACCTCAAGGAATTTGATCCCTGTCGGCATAGGATAGATCCAGAGTTAAATGGATATTACTGATTTAGACTGAATCTGCATATGTGATTGTTATGCATGAATGACAATTGTTTAGGAGATTATGAGGCGAACATGTTATCTAGTTACTATTATGGATATCATGACATTATTTATGTTGAGTTTATGTGTTGTGAAGTTATATCATGCTAGGAGGAGGAAAAACGTGCAGAGCTAGGGTTTTGATGCAGGAGCATCTAGAACATCTTGAGTTGTAAATATGGAATAAAATGGGGATAGAGTTTCTATGTTTTTTTAGTTAAAATTAGGATGAAAAATTAGGTAATAAAGCTTCCAGCTTTAAGTCATTGTGTAAAAAAGGAAAAATCTTGCTTTTCCTAGGAGATAAGGTCTTATCTATCTTCTGTGTACATATCCATTATTATTATAAATTAATGAAGCAGCTACAGCTCTCATCAGAGAGGGAGGCAGCGTCAATCATAATTTCAAAACCTCTCTGGCATTTTAGTGCAATGGTTTTTTTTTGAATGCATGTATCCATTATTAATCGACTGTGGATTTTAATTACTGTCGTGCACCAATGCAATTGAATCAAGGTCCGTCCTGCAATAGAGTGGAAAGCCTGTGATATCTCTTTAATTTCTCCAATTGGGACTCCGTAAGGAAAACACTAGTTTCTTGCCTTTCTTTGGTGTTGGTAATGCTCTTTATGGTTTCAGAAATTCCATCGTGCGGTTATTATTAAAATCAGAAACCTTGTATTGTGTTTGGAGCACTAATTAAGTGACGCAGTTGTTATTAAAGCCAGATACCTTAACGCTTCATTTAATATTGATATTGTGCGCTCCACGAAAGTCTTGGTGTGGACAGGGGATAAGGAAAATATCGGCAAAGATCGCTTCAGCTATGGCAATAGCTTACGCATTGTCAGTGATTTGAAATAGTTCGATGGCTAGCAGAAGGTGAGTTTGAATTTCTAAATGTCCTGGAATTGATCGAAGTTCAACTCGGCTTTCGAATTCAATTAAACAATTTGAATTGCCATTTTATTTCATAACTGTATCGGGTGTTAGACGGGCAGCATCGTGCATGTGCACCGCCACCAGAAGGTACTGAGTGTATAACTGTATGTGGTATGTATCTGAGCGGTTGTCCAACCATTTAATATCGCCTACGCCTTTCAAGCTTGATGAGCAAAATTTGCAGGATGAGCGCAGGTTTGAATGCAGCTTTTCCCATTTCATGCAAACAGTAATTTCCTTACAGGTAAAAGTCATAATCAGGCCGCATTTGTTAGATGATTTCGATTGTGAAATCTGATCTCAAAAGGTTTATGGATGAACGATGGGTGTGAAACCGTATACATGGATTGAAATTGAACTTTTATATAAAGTTATATTATGAGGTTTGAGATTTGAATTTTATAAAAGCCTGTGAAATAAAAAGGAGGTATGATGAAACTATATGAGTTTGAATGGAAGGATTTAAGATGTCCATTGAGATGTGAATTTGATTTTTTTTTTGCCTGGTGAAAGATGAGATGTGTGGTTATTAGAAGAGTGTTGAAGATCCTGGGTTTTGTAGGGCCACCCCTGCATCAAGTGGTATCAGAGCGGGAATATTTTCTTGAAGAAGTTTTTTTAGTATGTTTTGTTGAAGAACTGAAGAAAGTTTTGTTGAAGATCTGATATGCAACATACACAAGTGAAGAAGATTGCAACAGTGGAAAGAAGACAAGATCAGGAAAGATCTTAAAGGTGAGATGATTTTTTTGATTTGAAGTTTATGAATTGAAGTTTATGGTTGTAGAGGGGTGGTGGTGAACCCGAAGAATCCAATAAGGAATTGGATAGAGAGGACAACTTAAGTGTTCTCAGGAGAGAGTGGGGGATTGCAGAAGCCTAGAAGGAGCAAAGGTGTTGCTCAAGAAGAGGTTCCAGACGGAGGACCCGTGCTTAGAAAAAAACTAAGTGAGGAGAGCTTAGTGAGGTAAGATTGCAGCCAGGAGGACTAGCTGTTGCAGAGGCTTGTTGCAAAGGATGACTACTAATAGTCATAGCAGAGGTTCTAGAAAAAGCCATAGTAGAGGACATAAGAAAGAGGATGCCAAGGTAAATGGCAAGAAGATGAGTCAAGAGGAAGTTGAAATTGAACAAGGAGAATTCCTGGGAGATAGTGAAGATGAAGACTTGAAGATTGAAACTTCAAGTAAGACCAAAGGGTCACATGATTTTAAATCTGACAATTTGTGTATGTTTGCAGGTGAAAGACAATTGGCTGATATTGTCATGAAGAAGGAGTCTAATCAGGATTTTGATGCAGAGAAAGAAGGACCAGCTGAAGATTGCTCAAGAGTTGATGATGTGATGCTTCAACAATGCTACAGAGAAATTGTACTGTTGGAATACTGGTTGGAGAATCTAGGATATGACAGGGAAAATGTAGCAGATGGAAGAGTCCAATACAGTGAACAAATACAGGAAATTGCCAAGGACGCAGATGGCATGGGAGGAAGACTGGTTGACAGTCTTGAGAATTCTCCAAAGGATTCCTTAAGAAGTTTGGATCAGCATACTGATGTGCTGATAATTGAGGATTCAGAACAGTATACTGAGATGTTGGCAAAGGAGTACAAGGCACTGATGCCTTATGGTTTTTATTCTAACAAGTGTTTTGTGAATGTAGGTATTGTTGCAGAACATTTGACTCCGTTGAGTAGTCAAATGCAAGGAGAAAGAGTTTTCTGTTCCAGAAGACAAGAGGGTATGGATGATCGGGTGGCAGTTGGAACAGAAACAAGAATAAGAGCAAGAAGTCAGCAGGTAACAGGACAGATTGAGCAAGCCATCTTAGCTCAGCAGGCAGCAAGAAATCAACAGTTTGAAGAATTATTGGACAAAGAAATTGAGCTCATTAGAAGAATCATGTTAAAAGCATCTCAGCGGAAAACATCAACAAGGAAGAGACCAGCACCAGTGAAACAAAAGAGGAGAAGCAGCAAAAAGAAGAAAATAGAAGAATGCAAGAGTACAACGAGTGGAGTGATGGAGCATAAGGTGTGGAGACCTGGAGAAGAACAACAGATGAAAGCAGTAGCAAATGGAAACTTGCAGCACAAAGTATGGGATCCAGGCACATGATCAGGGGATCATGATTAATTTTAAGGTTGGGTGTATGATGCAGGAGCATCTAGAACATCTTGAGTTGTAAACGCCTACGCCTTTCAAGCTTGATGAGCGAAATTTGGAGAATGAGCGCAGGTTTGAATGCAGCTTTTCCCATTTCATGCAAACAGTAATTTCCTTACAGGTAAAAGTCATAATCAGGCCGCATTTGTTAGATGATTTCGATTGTGAAATCTGATCTCAAAAGGTTTATGGATGAACAATGGGTGTGAAACCGTATACATGGATTGAAATTGAACTTTTATATAAAGTTATATTATGAGGTTTGAGATTTGAATTTTATAAAAGCATGTGAAATAAAAAGGAGGTATGGTGAAACTATATGAGTTTGAATGGAAGGATTTAAGATGTCCATTGAGATGTGAATTTGATTTTTTTTTTGCCTGGTGAAAGCTGAGATGTGTGGTTATTAGAAGAGTGTTGAAGATCCTATGTTTTGCAGGGCCACCCCTGCATCAGGTTTGTAGTAGGAGATTAGTGTTGAGCACCATGGAGGGGCGAGATGGGGGGAGTTCCACTCCCTCCTATAGTCAGGCAGTCTCAAATCGCTTCAAGAAGCCACTGGAAGCTGAAACCGGGAGTTTAGGAAGAGGAAAATAGGAAAACAATAGATCACAGGGGTTGGAAAATATGTAGGAAGAAGTCAGAAGAGAGAAGCGAATAGGAGGAGGCAGTTAGAAAGTTGACCCCAGAAATAAAACAGGACCATGTAAACCTAGGGCAACCGTCACACCCCAAGTGGTGTTAAGTGATCCAGCGCTACAGGCTCATAGGGAGAACATGGCGACTCATGCAGTGATATGAAAATTCATGGGGTTATGACCAACAGAGAAGGATTTACATGCATGGATAAAGAATCATTGGAAACCTAAAGGAGAAATAGATCTTCACCTTGGTTCCAAGAGTTTCTTTACAATAGTGTTTACAAACCTAGAGGATAAAGACAGGGTGTATGAAGGAGGACCATACTTCTATGCTGCTGCAGGCCTCTATATGCAACCATGGGTGATGAATTTTATCCTAGAAGAGAGACATTCACTTCGGTGCTGGTATGGATAAGATTCTATTCCCTACCTCTAGATTATTGGCTACCAGAATCATTAAAAGCCATAGGCAATAAACTGGGGCATTTTTTAAAAATATCAGAGGCCACACTGCCAGGAAAATACACCTCCTTTGCCTGAATATGCGTAGAAATGGACCTTTCTGGAGCTCTACCGGATGAAATAATTATAGAAGTATATGATGAAGAATGGGTGTAGGCAGTGGACTACATGTATGTCCCTTTCATATGCCGCAAATGCCATGAACATGGGCGCCTCTTCAGAGACTCCCCTTTAAACAAAATGGAGAGCAATATTAAGGCCACCTCAAGGAAAGAAACTAAAAACTTTACCAAATTGGGAGGCAAAGGTAAAGGAGGGAGAAATAACTAGAAGAAAATCAACGAGGAAAAGCAGCTTAGTCATAATAGGTTCAAGATATTAGAAGAAGAAGATGGGAACGATAAAGCGAACCAGGTAAAGTTGGACAGTCCTGTAGAGAAGGAAAAGGATGATAGCATGGAGGATAGACCTGAAAACATCCAACAAAAGGAGGATCTGCCAAGCACTATGGAACTTTATAGGGACCAAGAGATGACCCCAAGAAAAGTGGGAATGGAGGATCATGAACTGCAGGATATTCTTGAAAGGTAGCATCTTGATATGGAAAAGTTCCTGGAGCAAGGAACTACCAAAGGAATGGATTTGTTACCTCAAGAGGAGTTTAACAGTGTACATCATCTCTTCCTCTGGAAAACTCAGGAAAAAGGTTCTAGGGTCAAAAGAATCCATGATGGTCAGGACAACGAAGGGGTTAAAATGATGGAGGCAACATTGGGACAAGCTCCCAAGAATCCAGGTAGGAAAAGAGGAAGAAAAAGATAGAATGAGTTGTTGATAGAGTGTGGAAAAATCATGATCAACTTAGGTAAGATGAAATACCTAAGTAGTTACTCATTTACAAATATTTCTTAATGAAGATTACAACATGGAATGTTAGGGGTCTAGGAAGTAAAATGAAACAAAGAAATCTTGGCATAGAATGAAAGAAGAAAAATCAGATATGGTATTTATTTAGGAAACAAAATGTTCAATAGGAAAAATAAGAGAGATAGATAGCAAATGGCTTATTAAGTATGAATATCTAGAAGTTAAAGCAGATAAAGCAAAAGGAGGAATTCTAACACTTTGGAACCCTCAGAAACTTGGAATCCTAGATGCTGAAGTATCCAGGAACTATCTATTAGTGGTCATCCAACCTTTGGGGGACAAGGAAGTTTATTTTATCACAAATGTATATGGTCCACAAAATCTTGTAGACAAACTCAGGCTTCTAACCTCACTGGAGGAGTTAAGAGAAAGACATCTGGGTATCGCCTGGATTTTGGGAGGGGACTTTAATATGATCAGGACTCTATCAGGAAAAAAAGGTGGGACCAGATCACTAGGAAGTGATTCCATAGCATTTTAGAATTTCATAAACAACATGAGGATAGTATATACAGAGACAAGGAATGGTATCTTCACCTGGAATAATAAGAGGGGGGGAGTGTCTCAAGTGGCCTCTAAACTAGATAGATTCATTATCTCGGAGGACCTCATCCTCACAGGCCTTGACTTATCAGCTATGATACTCCCTTTTGGAGGCTCTAATCACTGGCCTATTCAACTTGAGGCGTCCTTTATAGGAATTCCAAGAAACAGACCTTTCAGGTTTGAAAACATTTGGCTTACCCATCCTGACTTCATCAACAATATTGGTAAATGGTGGACAGAAGATATGCACATTCAGGGTACTAAAATGTTCCTTCTACATTAGATATTGAAACACATAAAATTCAGGCTTAAATATTGGAATAAGGAGGAGTTTGGCAATATATTTGAAGCCAAAAAAATAGTGGAACGGAAGCTACAGTAAATTAACCAGGTCCTCATCACAGATGGCTTCATCGCGGAGAGTAAGGAACAAGCTGACCATATTCAACATGAATGGGAAGGGTTATGCAAGCAAGAGGAGATATTTTGGAAATAGAAATCAAGGGTATAATGGTTAAAAGAAGGAGAAAGGAATACAATGTTTTTTCACAAATCTACCATGGATCATAGGTCTCATAACATGATTTCAAAAATCAAAGATACTCAAGGAAAACAACTCAATACCCACAAATAAATAGAAGCTGCTCTGGTTCAACATTTCTAAGGCATAACAGAGGAGCCTCTCATAGATAGATCACAATTCATCAATGACTTCACAAAGCACATTCCTAAGTGTTGGAGAGGTAAATCTCCTCTACGGATGGTGGAAGGATAAGCTTATCTCCAAGAAGGAGTCTCCATGGATGGTGGAAGGATAAGCTTATCTCCAAGAAAGGTGGCTCATATGACGAACAGACATGCCATAGAAGGGAGGGCGACATTCATAAGGCCAACAACCAGGTCTGGAGTCATCTGGAAGGCTAGCTGTTAGAACAAACTCGCCCAAATAGGATCAGCGCGGGTGCATAACTGGACTGGCGCGCTGACATCGCATCTCAATAACAGAAGAGGTCTGGTCAGCGTGACTTAGTACAATTAGAGGATGCGCTGGCTATGAAATTCGATCAGCGCGGGAAACCCATGTGCTTCCGTGCTGGCAGCGCACCAATTGCACTATCATCCGCCAGTCAGCGCGGTTATTTCAATAACAGTCGCGATGATCCAATAAACTTAGGCAAAGAGGGTTTTTCGGCCATTTCAGAGAGCATGAGCATGATGGATTTGATTTCATGACACAGTATGGAGACTGTAGGTACAATCCACGGCGTGCGAATAAATGAGCCGGTGTCGAACACCCGTAGAGTCATCCGATTGGAGGCCAGTGATGAAAACCTCGCGTCGAACATGAAGAACCTGCCATTGAGGCATGCATGCTCCAAGGTACCGGAAGGGAGTCTCTAGGTCACTTTCCTGGATAATGAGTTGAAGTCGATAGGAAGTGATCTTCAACGAAGGTGGGCCATAATGTTTCCCACATCATCGACACGAGACGGAAAGAGACAATATGTTTTGTGTGAAATATCAGAGGGAGGTTATACTTGCAGAGGCTAACTTCTCTTGAACATGTCGGCGGCACAATGACGGATTTGGTGGTATTTGAGGTCAAGTGATCAGAGGTTGTGACGACAGGACAATGAGAAGATGAATGGTCAAATAGGATAACCCAAACCTATGGAGGCAAATGTGAAACGAGATGAGATGTCCCCACCCAGACACGAATGCAAACAGTGCCATGTTCAAGAGCGACATACTG
>APFE030480070.1:98154-110602 GCA_000404065.3 Pinus taeda | reverse complement strand
ATAATATAAAGCCACAAAAATAACAATAGAGGGATTCTATGGGGCACAATAATAACAATATGGGGGCAATAGGGGCACAACAATATTAATAAGGGGTACAACTACAATAGTAATGAGGTAATCACTAGTATTATAGGGACCCAACACTATGTATCTATGTCACTATCTGATAGAGTTGTTAGGGATCATTGTTGTGGAGGAATGATTGCTTATGCATGTGAATTGCATGAAATATGTTCCTGGTCTTATGGGGAATCAAGTGGGAAGAGTAACCTCGACAAATTTATGAGGTCAATATCATGTAGATATGAGTTGATATTGTTTGTTTATACTATGCCTATATTTTCATTATGGACAGGTAATGTTGATGGATACATCAGTGGAATGAAGAAAACGTAATCTGCGGCATGCTGGATAAGCATGGATGGTTGGGAGACATTGGAAGCAAGTTTTATTGGTAGAGTAAATGTGTTTTTGGATGTGCAATGCTACTATTGTGTATATGTTGTGCATACCGTACATTCAGTGATTGTAGCTATGGTGTTGTGTGCTTGCCGTATATATGGTGTTGTGTGCATATTGCATATGCAGTGCTAGGTATAGGTGGTGCTATGTACATGTTGGACATGCAATGTTGTGTACATATTGTACTGTGTACATGATTGATATGTAGTGTTGTGTGCATATGGTGCTGTGCGCATGTTGGATATGTGGTGGTGGGTACATATGGTGTTATGTGCATGTTTTATATGCATTTCTATGCACATATAGTGTTGTGTGTATATTGTGCATGTGGTGTTATGTACATATGGTGTTGTGTGCATGATTGTACATGTGGTATTGTGTGCATGTAGTGTTGTGTACATGTTGTATATGTAGTATTGTGTGTAGGTGGTGGTGTGTGCATGTGGTGTTGTGGACATGTTGTACATGTCGTGTTGTGTACATGTCATGCATGTGACCCTATGTACATGTGGTGTCATGTACATGTTGTGAATGTGGTGCTATGTACATGTGGTATTGTGTACACATTGTACAAGTGGTGCAATGTACATGTGGTGTTGTGTACACATTGTACAGGTGGTACTATGTACATGTTGTACATACGATACTAGTTTACATGTGGTATTGTGTGCGTGTCGTACACGTTGTGTTGCAGGCATGTGGTATTATGTATGTGTATTGCGTAGTTGTGGTATAGTGACATGTGTATTCGTTGTGTTGTACTCTGTGTAGTACATGTATGGTGTTGTGTTATATGCCAGGTGTAGGTACATGTATTGTGTGGTGTTGTACATAGGGTATAGATGTATGTGTTTTGTTGTACATTGGGTTTAGGTGTATGTGTTGTGTTGTACACCAAGTGTAGGTGTATGTATTGTGATGTACATTGTGTATGTGTACATGATTGAGGAAAAGAAAAAGGCACTCAGTGTGGCAACCGATCTAGTGTGCGTACGGAAAGGACAAAGGATAAAGGTAGAAGCCAAGGATTGATTAAAGGATAAGTATAAGTATTTTATTCAAGTTTTATTATGCATGTGATCTATGATTATGATTTATGGTGGTTAAATGTGATCTATGATTATGGTTTATGTTGATTTCTTGTGATTCATGATTTTGATCTATGATGGTTGTGTTTCTAGCTAACTGGATGTGATATGTTTATACATAATGATTTGATCAAAGATGTTAGTCTGACTTGTTGTGACATGAATTAAACAGGATTACAAGTGTATCTTATTGATGAGCTACCAATGAGGTATGATGTAAATCTAATTCAATTTATTTTAAATCTAATGGAATTTATGTGGTTGATACAGGAAGCATGGAAATTCTGGGTTGGATGGTTGAAATTGACTGCAAGGATTAGCAATGATAGCAAAAGGAATTTGGATAGGCAGCAGTATGTTGGTAAAGCGCTTTAGGTGCAAGGCCATTGTGTGACACTGGTGCCCAATAGTTTCCATTGATTTCCATGAGCATGCTATGACTGGTATTATGTTTTTGAGGTAGGTATATGCCTTGGTTGTTGACCTTCCAATGTGAGGAATCCTTGCCAAGGGATGGATCACTTGGGATAAGGGATGTCAGCGAAATTGGAAGGTGAGTGACTACATGGAAGGGGGTGGCCAGATTTCTTGAGGGATTGTGTAGCAGAGAAGGGAAGGCCATGGATGGATTTATCTTGGTCATTAACATTTCTATATAGAATCAGATGCACATTGGGGGTTTTCCTTGGAACAATGAGCCAATACCTGTTCATTGAAGGGACATGTAGCACAGGATTGTAGCGCTGGATATTGAGTGAAACTTTGACTTTGGCAGTGGATTCTGGACTTCTTGGGAAGGAGGTGAATCTTGGTACTACTTTTGAGGGTAGAGGTTTAAGCCTCTAGATTCCCTTGTTGTGGATGCAGACATCATATCCTTTTATTTGCTGGTTGAGAAAATGTGCATATGTGTACATTATTGTACATAATATATCGAGTTGGATTTATAAAGCTCCATAGATAGTATGATTATTTGTTGGTTCAAGAAAATGTCTATAAGTGTATATGGTAAATACTGTAATAAGCTATGTTATAAAGATCCATTAAATGATATGTTTGTCATGTTTTAGTAGATGTTCATTGTAAATACTACAACAAGCAGTGTTATAAAGCTCCATAGGAAGTATGTTTTGTTTTTAGCAATTTGCTAGTTTATAGGTGTCATTGAACATCGAGGATGGTGTTCCCCCAAGGGGCAAGGTTATGTAAAAACCTTGTTTGTAATTCCATGTAAACTTTAATAAAGGAAAAAATAAGACCAAGGTCATCGGACACACATTCCAAGCTGAATGTTGGGAAAAGCATCCTACTATTGGTGTTCACTTCAGTTATTATGGTTAAGGAAATTGACAAAGGCTTTGGAAAGGCATGAGGCATTAATTGGAATTTTATTTATGGAAATAGTACAAAATAGGAGAAAAGGAAGGTGAAAGGTCACATGTTACATTTGAGGAGGAAAATGAAGGGAAAATAATGGAAATTGAAGAAAATAGAGACCTCATTGATAAAAAGGCTTTTGATGATCAATCGGTAACCTTTTATCAGTTAAGTTTTGGAGCTATCGTTTTCTACTCTCTCTCTCATACTCTTGGTCACTTAGAGTTTTCTTGGATCACTCTTGGAGGAGTGTGGCATACTTGGAGTTTTGGAATAAGAAGGAAAAGGAAGAGTAGGGAAGCACAAGAGGACATCGGGACTAGAAACTATATCAAGTTTTGCTGGAAGGTACCAAGTTGCATGTATGATTTCCTTGCTATTTTTGGCATGCATGTTCATATTTGGTTATGTTCTATCATTCTTATGGAGGATTTTCTATATTAATAGTGGTTTTTCCTAGCCTTGTGTTTTCCTAGATAACCATTGTGTTGTGGGTTGTATGTTTTTTATTTTCTTGTTGGTTATCATGTTCCTTTGGTTGTGTGTTGAGTTATTAGTTCTTGGAAGTGTTGTAACAACTTGGGTTGAGTTGCTAGTCTTGAAATACTTGGTTGGACAAATTCTTTGGAAGCCCTTGGTGGGTTGAGTTACTAGTCTTGGAAGAACTGGTTGGAAAAATGCTCTGGAAGCTCGACGACAATTGTGCGCTGCATTACTAGTCTTGTAAGCATTGGTTGGAACAAACGCTCTGGAACCTTAGAAAACTTGGGCAGAGACCAACATGGTGGTGGTTAGTGATGTCCGACCATGTGGTATAATCACTAGTTGAGGGTTGAGGTGGTTTGGCCTCTGGAATCCCTAGTTTGGTTTTGATTGAGTTGTTTTATGAGATCCCTCATTCATGCTTGGAATATGGTACGTGAGTGTCTAGATGAAAGAAAGATTTGGTTCAGCCTAGTCTATGGTCAGGTGGTTTGTGGAAATCCCATACCTGGTCAGCTTATGAAATCATCAATAAGAGCTCTTTCTCCTTTCTATTTTATGGGTAAATATCCTTGTTTATATGTGGCTTATATGGCTATTATATCCTTGATATTTATGTTGGAAATATGCTAGTTATGAGTGAGCTTTATGACAATGAAAATGTATGGCTCTCATCATGTTTTGGTTAATCACTAAATGTACAATGAATATATGGCTTAATAGCTGGTAATGTAGTTATTGTGATGAGGAAACAATGCTTCGTAGTGATTCTTAGATAAGTGTGACACCCCTATGCTTAGATATGTTATTTAAACCTATAGAATTCATATTTGTGACATGTTTGACAAAATGACTGTTATGGATAGTAGGGGTCTAGTGAAGTCCTTGTTCAAGTATTTGCATTCATATCATTGTTTTGATGTTAAATTTCATTTCTAGAAGTTTCATGGAGTTTTGGGAAGTGGCCTGAGTCCTAGCCCTAAAAACATGTCACAAAATCTGAAGTCATTGGCACATAACTACCAAGAAAAGTCCCTAATCATAGGCATGCCTTTCTATGGGAGGGATTGGAGGTTCCTAGTCACATACATTTCCATTCCAATTGAGCGACTGAGGCTTTAATGCAGAAAAATGTCAGTTTGTCTCAGGGGTTGGTCGCTTAGATGGGTTGGATAACTCATGGGAGTTCTATTGCATGTGTAGAAGGTCAAGTTGGTTGTGTTCCATCGGTTCCACTTCCTTAACTGATACAAAGGGAGTTGAATTATATCATAGTAACTCTTCGTCACATGTTTACTTCGGTTGGTTAGTTACTTGGGTAGATGTGTGAGGAGGGTGTTACAGCAACTATCAATGTCTTTTGATATCCCGGGTGACCTAAATATGGATTGAAATGAAACTCCCTCGAGATAAGCTTATTGAACTCATTTTCATTTGGTACATAAATCCTATTCCTGATTCTGACCAAGCCATCTACTGTGACATTATATTTCTCATCCCTATCACCTACACCTTGCTGCTATAACCCGTGTCTCAACTGTTGGTACTTGTAATAACGTTGTCCTTCCTGCAATATGTGATCCTATAAATTTGTCCCATAAGAACTCACTATCGCAATGTGATTCACCTACACTCTTCTACTAAGAACATCTACAAACCAGTTCTCATTCCCCTTAATGTACCTGAACTCAAAGTAAAAATCAGTGAGAGTAGCAAACCACCTAGCTTTCCTGGAATTTATACTAGGTTGGTCAAGAAAGTACCTCAACCCATTGTGATCACTCATCAAGACGAATCTCCTTCCAAGAAGATAATGTCTCCACATCTTTAAGGCATGAACAATAAGTGGCAACTCAATATCATGAGTAACATAGTTCTGCTCATGCTCTTTCAGTTTCCTCGACTCATAGGACACCACCAATCCTTCTTGCATTATAACTCCACCAAGTCCTCTCTTGCAAGCATCTATACATACCACAAACTCTTTGTCTAGATCTTCAATTTTCAATATCAGAGCATTTGAAAGAAAATGCTTCAACTACTCAAAACTAGTTGCACACTCCTCAGTCCATTCAAACTACTTTCCTTTTCATTGCAAACATGTAATAGGATAAGAAATCCATGAGAATTTCCTAATGAACCATCTATAGTAACCTGCTAATCCCATGAATGATCTGACCTCATCCACATTCCAAGGATTTTCCCACTCCATGATAGCTCTAATATTTTCTCAGTCAGCTGTTATACCTTCCTTGGAAACAACACGTCCCAAGTTATGAACTTACGTTTGAAAGAATCAACACTTTATAATATTGGAATACAATTAATACTCTCTTAGCAATCTTAATAATGTTTCCAAATGTTTTTCATGTTCTTCCTCATTCTTAGAATATATAAATATGTCATCAATGAATACTACCACAAACTTGTCGAGATAAGGATGCAACACACTATTCATCAAACACATGAAAGTAGATAGAGAATTATTAAGACCAAACAAAACCATTACATAGTCATAATACCCATACCTGGTATGGAATGTTGTCTTGTAGATGTCCTCTTCTTTGACGTGTACTTGATGATATCCTGATCTCAAGTCAATATTTGAAAACAATGTTGCTCCCTTCAACTGATCAAACAAGCCATCAATCTGTGGCAAAGGTTACATGTTCTTGATTGTCACCTTGGTCAACTACGTGTAATCAATGCATAACCCGAGAGTGCCATCCTTCTTCTTCAAAAAAATATTGGTGCACCCCAAGGTGACACTATTGGCCTCGAAATCACATACTTAGATTCAAATACTAATAAATGAATTCAAGATAATATATGCCATTGGATCATATAAACAATTCACTTGACACGACAATAATTAAAGCACAGGCAAGAAAACCAGGATGCTAAGCAGTTATCAACTAAAATATCCAAGCCTACTTTAATTCGTGAATCAATTTTTATCTCAATCCAACCCACCATGAAAAGGCAACTTTCCACTAGTTTAAACAAGTATAAATTGAAATGAAATTAACAACACTTCTAAAATCATATCATAAACACTTATTAGTTAGAAATATTGAATCAAAACTGGATATAATGAAGGCCATCAACCAAACATAAACTCAGACAACAATGTACATAATTCAAAGTTCATGAGCTTCTTAGAGTATAAAATATTAGAAGAAGTTTATGGTAGCATGAACTTCTTCAAGGTATAACATATCTCCTTTGACCTGGTCTAGCAGACTGCCAATTTTCTCTAAGAGACGTATCTACAATAGTGCGAATCCCTTCTCTTTTTAGAGACTGGAACCCACATCTCTTCTTTAGAACTCTATTATATAATCATACAATTTAATTGAAAAATAATAATCTATTTCATGACAACGTCATGAATATTTTTGTTCTCATTTTTTAGGATTTAGAAGATCTAATTTTAGCACTGGAATTTAAACTCACTAATCTTGAGATTCCAACTAGTGATTTCCTTCAAATCCTTGCAAAAATATCAATAAACGTATCATTAAAAGAAATTTAAAACTGATAGAAAAAATCAGACCTAAAACAATTTGAAACTAATAATTCTAAGAAAATCAAATTCAATTGAAAATAGATTCCTAAATCTGAGCCCAAATCATTTTTGTTTGTAGCATTATTGACCAATAGACAACATTGTAATATGGTACATTCAAAAACTCTTTGGTAGTCATAATTTCCCTAAAAATTCACACAAGTTTCTCAATTTGTTATGGCTTCATAACCTTTTTTCCATTGAATATTTGGAGCATTTATATGTTATTTTTCCCAAAATACATTGTTCAAAATTGTTATTCTTGAAATAAGCTTTCCAAAAAGGGATCATGGGCATGATTTGTGCCTTGTAGCCCTAGATATGACCTTCGAAAGACATGGTCCTATAATAGTTCAGGTGCATTTTGGTGAATGATTGGTGCATTTTGTTGAATGGTTAAAATTAAGAAATTGTTATCTGAAATCTAAAGGTAAAATGAAATGGAAAGTATTTATATTATTTGTTGGTAGTGAATTCATGAACTATTATTAAGAATGATATACATATAAATGAAACATAGAAACCATTGGATTCAACTTCCAAGGTTTCTTGGACTTGCAGTAGTTGCTCACCATAATCGTAACGAATTAGGTGTCCAACATTCTCTCCCTTAATCCAAAGGGGTGTATATGAGTCCAAGAAGAGAGCTAAAATGAAAATATGAATGGAATCCAATGGTTTAATGTTCTCTCTAAAAAAGGTTGTTTAAGGAAGACACAAACCAAATGAGGTAGAAGGACACAAGCTCTTTATTGGTGGTGGTCTAAGACTGACTACCAACTATGGAACTAAATATTGAAGAAGTTCTTGGATCAATTCCAAATATGGCTATAAGATGAAGTCTTCTGGTGGTGAAAGTGCTCCTTGATAATGGTTTGAATATGACCACAAAATAATGTCAGTTTGAAGAAAAAAACAAAATTTTGTCGATTTGAAGATGACCACATATTGATGTAGCAGAAACCAAAGTATTCTATAAGTGGTGGTTTAAGGTAGGCATATAACAAAAAATCATGCTAATGGAGCATGACTCTATCTCTAGCTACAACTTTGAAACTAGCTATTGTTGACTCTAGCTCTAGGCTCTGGTAGTTGGATCTCATTTAGGCTGTGGTTCAAGCTCACTTGATAAATTTTCAAAGCAAGTAGTTGACAATCAATTCCCTTTCTATTAGATACAAGGTGAGAAGATAATGAAATATTCACTATAGGACTATTCAATACTTAAGAACAAATTTTGTGGTATGACCGTATATCTTCTTGGTTGTTGAAGACCATTGCTGACAAGCGATTCATTCAAGGCGAATATTTGTTCTTGCAAGAGTCTTGTTTTTGGATCATCTATTTGAATAGTGAGTGTGCTGAACAAAATGATCACAAGGGTGAAGATAAAATCATTGATCTTTCGTATGCCAACATTATCATAATGTTGGCATCTACAAATCTATTGTGGAGGAGGAATATGTGAAGATGAATCATCCCGAAGAAACCCAACACTATGGAATTGGATGGGCTTGGAATAGTCCAAAATATGAAAGGACACATCCTTGTCATATCCATGACCGATTCGATTCTTATTTTTAACAAATTATTCATAAGAACTAATGATGGGTTTGGGAAGTGCAGGTTGAATCTCTCATTGCTGCTATGAGTCAAACTAAAAAATGATGTTGTTCTAAACAAGAACCAATTCAAAATCATGATTCTTTTTCTATAGTTCATCTCTCTAGAAATGAGATTCGAGTTGTTGAAACTCAATATTGTCTTGTGCATTTTGCAAAGAGGTTCAAATGTCAAAGATAGTGTCCTTGATGAATTTGACTATGTTATTAGCAATGGATATTATCAAGGTATTTATTGACTCTAATAATATATTAATGACGACCATTTTACAATAGCTCGAGCTCATGAAATTAAGGGTGTTAGCTTCAATAAAAAATACACCTATTTACAACACACCTCATTACATCATATTGAAATGAGATATAAGAGCATGCAAAATGCTTCTCTAATTCAAAGTGTGACCATTTCTTCATGATAATTGTTAAATTTCATGACCATACATACCCTTTCAGCTTACACTTCAGAGACTTTTAAATCTTCCTCTTACATTTGAAGTGAATAGTCTTTAACTCATGCACATTAAATATGCAAAACTTCAAAATAATTGATCATTACCTTGGAATTTTACCATCACTTTTAACTCCAAGTTTAATTAATATGGAAATTAGCCACTTTTACTTTTACTTTCTCATTTCACTTTTCTTTTTCTTTAATTTAAATAATAAAATAACATTTCAGTTTGTTTTTCTAATTATATTTTATTTTTTATTTTTTAAGAAAATAGATAATTTCTTACCAATACCACTATAGTTATTTAAATATCTTTGAAGTTCCACCCAAATTTGATACAACTCCCATTCACTTGATCTTACCAACTTACACCTTCTTCCTTGTGAAAACTTTTGTGATAAAGCTCTTCCTCTATTAACTTTCACATTTCTCTTTGTTTATTTTTATTTGCATATTACCACACACAAAGCTTAAGTAAAATAAAAAATAAAAAAAATATATTTTGTGAGCTCATATTCTTGAAAATATCTTTATTATTCTCCCTCTTATACAATTTAAAAACTCTGTGAATCTTTTTACTACTTTCACTCTTTGATAAATCTTTGCCACATATTCATTTTCATCAACCCATTTCCATACTAATTCCTTCCTGCCAAATATCTTTAAAACCATTTCCATACTAATTCCTTCATGCCAAATATCTTTAAAATATCACCTTGCTTTAAAATATCATTTTAATCTCCAATGTCGATGATATTTTATTTATTTATTTTATTGAAAGAGATTTCCCACTCTTTGACTTGGACATAGCATGAAAGTCTCATAATAAATTATTAAAAACTCACGGAATATTATAGCATGGTTCACAGGAATCTCTCAACCAAAAACTACTAAGAATAGACAGAGCACATCTTTTGTGGAAACGCACCTTGCTGCAACAACAACAATGGTTTGAATGACCTCCACACACTTTTTCTGGGCATTTGAATCCAATCACACTTGTTAAAGTTTTCACATGCCAAATTCACTGCCTTAATTGATTAATCTTATGGTAAGAATAATTCAAGTGTGTCGTAGGAATCTTGAAGAAATATCAACCATTCACTCATAAATCACTTACATTGGTACGCAAGCTCATCCATAAGAGTATTGATATCCAGAAAAGCAGTCTACTATAAGATTGTATGTTGCTTCTAATTATAATGAACTAAGATTTTATAAGATTGTATGTTGCTTCTAATTATAATGAACTAAGATTTTATAATTTCAATTATTTCATGTTCTCACCTTCTGTGAAGTCCATGTTCTCCAAGTAGGATGACCGTGTCTATGCCATCACACACACCCGAAAAAATCCGGTGGGACAAAAAAAACCTATATCGAAACAGGAATCCCAACCTGGAAAATCGATACATTGACCAGTTGGTGCAGACAAATTTGGCTTTACATCCCGCTAAAATTAGCGAGCTTGAATCCACTACATCCACTAGCCATCTTTTTTCCGCTCATTTTTTTAGTTCTCCATGAAGAACATGATTCTTTAATTTACAATGTAAAATCTATTTCTCAAAGTGATGCAACCGGGTTGGTCATGGAACCCAAACTACTGTTAATTTCCAAGTCGCATAGATCAAACTAAAAACCATTCGAACAAATAGAATATGGACCTTAACAAGATTTAGTCGACATAGTGTATCCAAAGAAACTTAGACTTGAAAATATGACACCTAAGGTGGTTCAGTTAGGGTTTGAAATACTCGAGAGGTGATCAATCACCATGATGGTTAGGATTACCCGCACATACTACTATTTCTGTGGTAATGTCGTTGCCTCTACAGAAGATGTTGAGTAGCAGAACATGGCTCGGGCACTGGTGTATGGATCAGTATCATTGAATGAGATAAAACCTTTTGTTCCTAGTATCTTTGAAATATTCCCAACATATTTTAAAGCACTTATAGAATTATACCAAAGCGTGAGAAAGGAGTGAGAAAGGAGTGCCTAGGAAGGCCACAACTATTATTAAGAATGATGTACATAAAAATATAACATAGAAACAAATTAATTTATCTTCCCAGATTTCTTAGACTTGTAGTAACTGTAGTAACTGTTCACCATAACCCTAACAGGTTATGTGTCTAACATTGTTTGATGCTCACCATATTATTTGTGAGTTTTGAGGGAACCATAGTGGAGAGGCATGTCGGTAGTATTTTGACTCGAAAAGAATAGGTAATAAAATATAATAAAAACTAACCCTTGGTGAGATTAATTCGTGAAAGACTTAGCTGGAGCTCATGTGAAATATTATGTGGCGTTTAGGTGGCATGTGTAGGTGGAGATCACGTGGAGTCTTAGATGGATATAAAATGAATATAAAAATAAATTACATTTAAACTATGTACCATATAACCTATAAACCATATGTAAACCATGTAATGTATAACCTATGCTTGGAGCCCTTCATCGCCTTCCTTGACTATGTCATTGCATCAAGATTTGGAAGAAACAAAAGGTGGCACTGTGAGAAATAAAAGACACCAATGCGAAAATTAACATTGACCATTCCCATCTCCCATTTCCACACTCTTTGTCAAATGGAATATTCTATTCATGCCCTCCATTGAATGCCGAATTATGTTTGCACTTGTTGGATTTTCCCCGTCATCGCGTCACTGTGCCAATAATTGGAAAATGAAAAATATGAAGATGATGCAAACTTGATGGCAAGATGACATGGAATATTTCTAATATAATGTGTCTGCTAATCTGGCATGCTCATAGAGGCGCTATGTGATAGTTTCCTAAAAAATAATGTTGTTGTGTTACCTACATGGAGGTGCCATGTGGCATGTGAAATTGTGCTTGGATTCTGATTTGGCCAGAAAACAGTGACATGTGGCAACATGTAATTTTTTTTCCATGTGACATTTCAAGTGAATAATTCCACATCAATATGCCACATAGGCTACCACATGTCATGCAACCTCAATAAACTAGTAGAAAAATGTTATGAAACCAACTCACAAAAAGATAGAAAAGATAGATCAATGCCTTAGAATTCAGCCTTTTCGAGGGGGAAACCTCCTTTACATTACATAAATGAACAATTCTTGGATGATACAAATGAAAATACCTCATTTTTATATATAGGAGTCTAAGGGGTCATAATATAATCAAAGTTGACATAACAATAATAATGTAAGGACATAATAATAACAATAGTGGGCTTCTATCGGGCACAATAGTAACAATGTGGGCACTATATGGGTACATCAATATAATAAGGGGGTTGTATTAATAATGATAAGGGGTTACACTAGTAGTATAGGGGCCTAACATGCCCCTCTCCTTCAAAAAGTGTTGTCCTCAATGCTTGAGTAGTTCTTGATGC
>APFE030480070.1:37192-88877 GCA_000404065.3 Pinus taeda | reverse complement strand
CAAAAAGAACACTACACTGTCATCCAAGAAGAATACTCTCGAGAAAACTCTGAATCACAAGCAATCGGGCAAGATAGAAACAATTCTCAAGACGAGCAGGGGGAAAGCCCCGCCCAACAACAAAAAGGTGAACTTAACAACCCCTCAAGCATCGACAGTTATGCGGTTTCGAATAACGCGGAAAATAAATCTTCATTTAACAGCAAAACAGATCTCCCAGACCAAACTTCTTCTCCGACTATCTCCAAAAGGACGAACACAATAGATCGCGAAGCTAGGACACCAATGTCCCAAGAAGTAGAAGAGATGAAGGAGATGCAAGATAAAGAAAGTTGGAAGACTGTAGAGAAGAAAAAGAAAGCTACATCACCAATCTCGCCAAGAAAGACAAGGAGCCAGACAATTAGAAATTAAGAAAGTATAGGTCCAATAGACCAATTTGGTCTCAGTGGACGTTAACCATCATCATCATCATCATCATCATCCTAAAGACTTAACATATTAGTTCATACATGCATAAAAAAATATTGAAATATTAACTTATTGAAGTATTAAAAACATACTAATTAACCTGCTTCTAAACCTATTCTAACCTATGGAGAAAACCAAAACTAGGTAAAATCAAACTTCAACTAGAGCCACTCAAGTTGTTTGAATCGTGGAAACACATGTACGTAAAAAATTAGTACTATAAGGGGAATTAATCTAGTAAGAGGGAATAAAATAATTGGGATATTTACAATTCCATATATTTGTATAATATAACAACATTTTTATTTACATGGAACTTTGCTTGAAAGGATTCCTCTAACCATGTTTCAATTCTATCATGGAAATCATTATGTAACAAGTATTCCCTTATCAATAGTTCTTCCATCCAAAATTTAGTTAATTGCTAAAGTTAGGTTGAAAATGTTAGGCCATGAGAGTAACTCCATGAATGAATTACATTTTTTCATTAAGAGAGAACATGGCTATATACAAGGAGAGAGAGAGACTATTGGGATTCATCTTCCAATTTCCTTTATTTTCTATTTACAATATTTACATGATTTTTCCTAATCCCAAAGATTGGGTGTCAACATTCCCCCCTTAATCTGAAAGGATGTTGGTGAGTCCAAGCATCATTCTGAATCTTTCAAACTTTTCTCTTCCAAGCACTTTGGGGAAGATCTTTGTTATCTGCTCATTTATGGAACAATGTCATAGGTGGATTGTCTTGGCCTCTACATGATGTTGAATAAGATGATACTTTGTATTGATGTGCTTGATTTGATCATGGAACTTTGGGTTGTTGGCCAACTTTATTGCAAAAGTGTGTTGAAAATAATACTGAGAGGGGGGGGGGGGAGTATTATCTAGTTCTTTTACCAAATCTTCCTTATTTACACTTTGAATTATTTTTCATATCAGTACCATAAAATAATGAGCATGAACAAGAAAAATAGACAGTCACATCAAAGAACACCAGATATAAGGTGGAAACCCAATGTGGGTGAAAACCACCTGCTGCAATATGTCTCTATCTTCTTTCAAATTAGAAACTCCTTTTACAATGGTCTTGTACTGGTGCAGTCCTTTACCAGTACGCAGGCTGCAACCTGCAGAGAGCTACAACTCTCTCTCGTTTTCCAGTCTCTCCTGGAAGGGAGCTACAACCCCCTACTTCTTTTCTTTCAAGGACCACTTTTCATAAATTTTCAAACTGGATCCATAAACATCAAATGATCATCAAGTACCAGTAAGTCACCCAGATAACCAGATCCACAATAACAGTAAACTAAACCCAGAACAAAAAATCAGTCAACAAAAGATCTTGAGACAGATACACAATTTTCTTTTCTCTGGCCTGCGTCGCTATGCACTTCACCTTCTGCTTCCCTGCGTATACCCGCAGAGTTCCTTTTGCTGTGCCGCGTGGCCACGCACTGCTTCTTCTACCGCGCTGCGTACAGTACGCACCCAGATGCACTATCGCGCCGCGTACTGCTACGTAGTCACACACCCAGAAATACTATCACGCCGCGTACTTTTACTGTGTGTACGCACCTGAACCACTGCTGCTCTGCATGGCCACGCAGTTCGCCTGTTTCTGCGCTGCGTACCCACGCAGTCACCCTTCTTCTGCTCTGCGTACCCACGCAGTTCGCTTGTTTCTTCTCTGCATACCCACGCAGAGGCACCGTTAAACACCTGCGTACTTCAGATTAGGGCCGAATTGGCAGATCACCAGTGTGCTACAGTTTGACGGATGCCCAGATTTGATCAAGCGCTCGAGAGATCACCCTTCACAGATTTGCTTTCCACTTCACTTTCATGTAGTTCAAGCTTTTGAAACAATAACCCAATATTTCAGATCTTAAGATATTCAACCCAAAAGCATACCCAAGCCAAATGATCTCCTTCGCTTTAAATAGGCAAGCTCTTCCTCAAATCATGGATCAATACCATGGGCCAAAACCATAATAACACAATACCGTCGGCTAAATACCAAGGGTTAAACATAAGAAACCCCACGTGTGTGCGCTTTACTACCTTGAAGTGTGTGCACTGGGGGTACGCACTTCATGAATGGGTAACCTGCGTGTCTGGACGCGGTCCCTGCACGGTACCTGCGGGTACGCATCTTCTAAACTGTTCTCCTACGTACTTCTTAATTCTCATCATATTGAGAGCCATGCCATGGGTGTTGCCATCAAGTACAACATCTGTAACATATAACCATACCAGAAACATAATGCCAACATAGTAGCCCTCCACCAGAGATCAAAGCTCTTTGCATTTCATAATTTGGTGTCCCATCAGTGTGATCATGTTGCATTCCATTAGGCATGCCATAACTCTGCTGGAGGAGTTTGTGTCTTTTGTTTCCCTCCTATTTGGCACTGCTGGTTCAGGTTTGTTTGAGTGAATAAAATCTTCAAAGGGTCATTTGTCTTTTTTTAAATTTCGAGGTCTTAGGTCTAGGGTTGAGTCAATTTTTGTCTTGAGAGGTCATAAAGGACCAGCAGGCCAGAGGTATGTCCTTCATAAAGCATCATTTCAATAATTCTCATCATTGTACAGTTAAATTTTCACCTTGTTTTCAAAACTCTGTTTTTGAAAAACAAAAGTCATTATCTCATTTTTTGTAAAAATTCTAAAAATTTCAAACTCTCCAAATGTTGAAGTGCAGCCTTGGTCTCCTTTGCCAAAGCACCTTAGAAGCTATCCCTACAAATTTTTTTAGAAGAAATCATCATTTCAACCAATTTTTCAAAGAAAAGAAACCAAAAGTCAGAGCCAATGAATTCAAAAAGTGTCAACATTCAAAACATTATAAAGTGGGTTTTGGGCAAATGAAAATCTAAAGGAAGCCTATAAAAGCACATCATTCTTCATTAGCAACTCATTTGCCTCTCACAAGCTAAGTGAAACCTTGCAAAGGCGATTTTAGGAGTTCTTGAGCAAAATGGGCAGTTTCAGAGGCGCGTTACGTGTCAGGAAGGGCGCGCTACGCGTTGGGGGTGCGCTATGTGTCAGGGAGCTTTTCCCAGTGTTATTATCCACGTGCGCTACACTTCAGAGGGGCGCTACGCGTTGGGAAAGGCGCGCTACGCGTTGGGTTTTTTGCTCAACAAATTGCCAGCAAGCCATCAAATTGATTTTTCTCTCAAGCACATTGCAGAAACCGAATCAGATTATGAGCAAAGTTATGACAGTGATTCAACACTAGAGGTAGAAGTGCCTAGGAGGCATCACGAAGGTGGTAAAGGTGGTCGGCATGTCAGGGAGGAGCCCACCTCTTTGGCTCAGTTGCAAGCCTATCCACTTGCAATGTCATGTTTTCAGTATCAATCATGCTTTGGATATTGTGAGAGGATCTCACAAATTTAACACCATAGAGAACTGGTCCGCTTGTTTGTCCTACATTTGCACAATGGCCATGTGAACCTTGCAGGAGTGGATTTCACCCTATCACCTGAAATTGTTGCTCAAGCCACCAGGATACCAAATGTTGGGGAAGAGTGGACCAAGCGCAAGCTGCTAGACAAATTTCATTATCAACCATACATCAAACCCGGATGCATGAGGCACCTTACTACTGTTTTTTCTTTCAGATTCCTAAGGGAGGAGTATGCACCCTTGATGAGGCTTACTATGTGCTATTTTACTTGTGAGGGAAAATTTTCATGTTTATATTTGTACCATATCTGTTTGTTGATGCATTTTACCCAGGTACAAATGATGAACATTCCATTTTTCATGTGTCGAAATATAGAGAAGATGGTGCCTGTAGTGCAAAGGAAGAACCCCACACAGCAACTCAAAAGTATATATCATTATGCACTGATTGAGATCATAGTGATGCATCAGTTGGCACAACAGGGTATTCCATGGGAGGATTTCATTTCTCGCGACTTCTTCATGGTGCCACACGCACCTCCTGAGATTGTCCATGATGAAGGAGGGCCTTCACAGCAGTTTGACATTCATGAGACCGAGCATGTTGATGCTCCAGCATATGTAACATATCAGAAAGGCCCCAAAGCCTTATTTGCAGTTGCACGACGAGTACTATCTCCACCCGAGGTGGAAGGGGTCTCGTTGACTTCATCGGCACAACGAGTATTATCTCCACATCATGTGGAAGGGGTCTCGCCATCTTCTTCAGCACAGGTACAGGTCCAGGACAGGGGCAAGAGGCCCATGATTGATGAAGGTCCTTCAAGAGGTCAGGACACGGATATCATTGATATTAATGCTAGCTCTCCTACCTCAGAGCTCAAGGAGATCATCCGAGAACAAAGGGCCGAGAATGAGTCATTGCACAAGAAATTGTAGATGGCAAAATTGGCGATTAACTACTTAGAGCAGCACAACAAACAGTTGGAAGATGAGCATGAACTTTATGAGCAGCGGAAGATTCGTGAAGACCGGGAATTGGCCCGTAGGAGACACGGTGATTTGACACCTATCGATCAGGAATCAATGCTAATCCGAGTGAACACTCACTTGGAAAAGTTGTTGGCAAAAGCCAATAGAGACAAATATTTGCTTCGACACATGAAAAATCATTATTGGGCCCGCATGCATGTGTGCAAAGCAAAAATGAAGATACTTAAAGGACGATTGGCCAAGGCACTAAAACGGAGGAAAAGGCCCCATCCACTTTAGATTTTGGCTGAAGGCACCTTGAGGGAGCATAGTGCTCAATGATACACCTCCAGCACAAAATTCAGGAAATTTGGAGCAATTTTGGTCAATTTTGAATTTTTTGTGCCAAAAACAGGTTTTTGCCCTCAACGCGTAGTGCGCCGCGCGCTACCCTTAAGTTGGGGAGGTCCATTTCATGAAAACTCAGCATTTGCAGATTTGTCATGGAAAAATACACTTGCTCAGCCACTACCAAGAAGTTTCATGGAGATTTGAGCCCCCAAAAGGTCAAAAAACAAGCAAAAAATGACCTTCTGTCACTTTTTGGACACACAGAAAGCAGTCTTTGGAGATTGCAAATTTGGAGGGGAAAATGGCCACCAAATTGAGAAATTCTACTTGGGCTGGAGAGTAGACATCTAGACCTTTCAAAAAATCCCACTTGTGCCTCATTTGGATGTAGGGAAGTGCCTCAAAAGTGGCATGAAGGGCGCGCTACGCGTTGGGAAAATTTGCCAGTTTTGCCCCTTCAGCTCAGGAAAACGCAACATTGACTAGTTTTGACTTTTTGGTGGGATTTTTCATCCTCTCTGATGTAATTGATGTAATTGATGTAATTTCATGTTGAAATTACACTTTTTACCTATTCTAGAAGATTCATTCATAAAATGGAAAAAAATTAATGAATGAATTGGTTTCCTGGCTTATAGAGGCAAGTTGTTTTGATTGCCTAGTTTGTAGTGCTCAGTTTAGAATTGGTTGAAATAGCTCCTAGAAGGAGGAGCTCGACCCATAGAGGTTAGGGAATGGGTTGGCTTGGTCTATATATGTAATTTTTCTTTCAGTAGCAGAGGTTTGACTCTTGGGATAGTTTGAGACTATATTGTACATATTTTATCAGCATTTTTGGCAAAGGAAAGACCAGGGTTTTGCAGCACTACTTGGGATCCATGTGGCTTTATTTTTTGATGGATTTTTTCTCTCAGTATTTTTAAGTTGTGTATGTGAATCATTATCTCTATTGAATCTTCTCTTATTAAGCAAATGAAGTGTTAAGGTAGAATCCATGAAATTGCTATGCTCTGCCTTTAAATTTGTTTAATATTCTATGTTTTCTTCAGTTTAAGGAGAATCCTTGAGACCCCTTGCTCTCCTTAGCCTCTCACCAGTCTAAGCTATCCATCTCACCTGCTTTAAGGCATCAAAACAATTTCCTATCTTGCCCCAAGTGGACCTCTGCAAAAACTGTGCCTCATCCCCGTACCCAAAATTGCCTTTCCCTTGATTTCAACAAAATCATAAAAAATCAATCCTAAACTCTTTGTACTTAATACCTAGCCTAAAATCAGTCATCAATTCAGTCATCTCGAGCTTTCTTGATTACCTTTTTCTGAGTTTGACCCGAAGAGAGCCCTCTCCTATCCTCGTAGGGCTAGCTACGAGGCTGAGCATGGTTTGATGTGGCCTTGAGTCTTGCCTTATTTCAGCCTAAGGAAAATTTGAGCGCTAACACACTCATTCTTTGAGAAATGGTGCATCAACTTCCCTGCAATTATATAGATAGTGAACTTAATTTTATCCTTTATGATCAGGTTGATGCATGCTCCCTTTCCTCCTCTTTTGGTGTTGTACTTGGAATAGTATTTGGCATCCCCCTCTTTCTTAGCTCTTTTCGAGTTTGTTTAGAACGTTGTCGAAACCGCATCTTATGTTGAAGATAAACCTATGAGTCTATGAATATTGACTGCGTGAATTGGATATTCCTTATCCATCCCAAGCGGCCCACCATGCATCATGCTGAAAAAGGATTTAGTGCATTGCATTGCTGCAAGAGTTATGCCAAACACATGAAAACTTCTTAAATGTAACAGAGTGGACTGCTGGATTCCTCTTTATTCATTTTTGACCTTGATTGTTGATGTCCCATCCTCCTTTTTGACAGATTTTGTATATACTTTATGCTTTATTGTAAGTAATCGAAAGGAGTCCGACAAATAATTATCAACAAGTGTGGGTTTATCATATTTACCATAGAGCGACTCTGTAACTGAAATTCTCGTGTCCAACCCAACCTCAGGAATAGAAAGAATTGCCTTTCTCATGCTGGAATGTCACTAATAGAATGAAATAACTTGTGGTCAATAGAAAATCCTTCAATGAAAACACTGAGAAATGGACTGGGACTGGAGAAACTCTATCACCTTAGCTTCAGACTCTAAGAAATTTGGCAATGCCATGGAAAATAAGTAGATCACCTCAACATGATGTTTATGACGAGACTCACTAACTAGTTACTATGACAAATTTCCCTATGTAGACTTGAACATGTTAATCTAGCATCGACGTACTTCTGAAAAAGGAAAAGTGGAGTTGATGGGTAGTATGCTTATTGTAATAGAGGGAATTAAGGAATTAATTTTTTATATAATGGGAAATATTTTATAGAAATCTGACCTGTTGCCAACATTATTGCCTAATTATTAGGGAAAATACTCCTAGCATGTGTGACTTAGCCCCCCCCCCAACCACAAATAGTTGTGATGTGCTAATATTGAGGCCTCAACTAACATTGATGTCCACTTATCAATGCATGTTAAAGACGAATAAAGAAAAAGAATGAAATGCTTGACACAGTAAATGATAACATGACTAGCTAAATCCTAATGACTTAGCCTAATCCTACTTATGATCCCCTTTCAGAAACCCAATCAACTATGAGTATGAATATTTGATGTGTGGAATAGCTTTAGGTGTGCATCATTCACCCACCCTCGTAAAAGTACTCCATCTAGTTGCATGAGCTTGACAACTCTAGATTCCCTAATTTCCATAACAATGAACAAGCCTAACTAGTGCATCTGTAGATTAGCTAGAAACTTTAGGAAATTACCATCATATAATAGAACATGCTCCTCAACTATAAATGCCTTCTTCTTGATGTGTTTGTCATGCCACGCTTTATGCCTGCTCTGGTCGACTATTTGGTGAAAATATGCTAGGAATCGTGCTTCATCAGGCTCAAATAGTTCATCTAATCACTTATGGAGTGATGCCTCCTCTGTCATTTTAGTGGCCTGAACAATCAAAATGCTTGAAATCATGAATTCAGTTGGAACCATGACTTCTCGTCCATACACAAGTTGAAAGGGTGCTTGTTTGTGTAGCCCCTTCACCGTTTTGTGGTATGCCCATAGTGTTTTTGGCACCCTCTCATCCCAATCATCTCTATTGGCCAAGCATACCTTGGTTAACCCATTTTCCAATATTTTGTTGAATTCTTCTACTATTCCATTGGCTTGTGGGTGGTATGGGTTGCTCTTGTGATGCTGTATCATGAAGTTTTACAGCAGTGAAACAATTGTTTCATTGATGAAGTGAGTTCCTTGGTCACTGGTCAGGTTCCTAGGGCACCTGAACTGGGAGATGATATTCTAAAATATGATTCTTATGGTTGTATCTAATATGTATTTCACCAATTTTGCTTCACCCTATCTGGTAAGATATTCTGTTGTTGTTATTATGTACCTTGTTATGTTCCTATACCAATAGGTGTCATAATTTTTGAATGGTTGAGGTCAAATCTGTAATATGTACATACCTTTTCTTTCTGCAAATGTTTTCCATATTCAAAAAATAAAAAAAAATTAGAAAATGTAAAGAGGGTATGTCCTAAAAGAAAAATCAAAGGACAAAAAGGAGTAAAAAAGGTCAAAAAAGATGAAAATAAACCCCAAGGAAAAAGAAAAAGACCATGAAAGTGTGCAAGTCCAAATGCCACTACTATTTACTTTTTTTCATAATAATGATTGTGTTTAAGTTGTTATTCATGCCACAATCCATGGTAACCAAATAGTTTAATCTTGGTTATTCCATGTTTTGAATTTCATGCTTAGAGATAGAGAATAAAATCTGACCAAACTGTTTAATCTTGGTAGATAAGTAGATAGGTAGAGTAAATAAAAGGAGCTCAACAGTCTCATCTGAGCCCTTGGATCTAATAAGGATAGAAAGATAGTTTTTATTGCAAAAGAAAAGAAAAATGTTTTGATAAGGTTTTGCTAGCTTAAGTGCACCCTAATAAAGAGTAGAAAAAATGGTAGGATGAGTAGATGGGTAAGTCGTGGTATGGTTGCAGAATTGTGATGATTGATTAGTTAAGATCATATCATTTACTTTCATCAACAAGTTTCTAAATTATGGATGATAATTGAACATTTACACAAAGTCAAGTGATTAATTTCCCCATTCATTTTACCTTTAAGTTTACTAATTTGCATAAGTAAAGTCAAAAGTACCTAAAACCTTAAGTTAAAGGGGCCCAGAGCATTTCTTTGAC
Organism: Pinus taeda; assembly: GCA_000404065.3. Classification (NCBI taxonomy): domain Eukaryota; kingdom Viridiplantae; phylum Streptophyta; class Pinopsida; order Pinales; family Pinaceae; genus Pinus; species Pinus taeda. The sequence goes on along the minus strand of APFE030480070.1, from coordinate 79,405 downwards.
TTCTGGAGGGATCGGACCCCCGACCTAATAACTAATAGGGTCTAAGTAATAAAAGCCCCCTCAACAAACATTCACCCCCTTCAATTTATTCATTTTCCCTAAAAAATCCCTTTTCCTAAGGTAAAAGCACCATTTGCCTAGGGAAAGTAATCACCCCCATGTAAAACCCCTCTTTTTCACAAAAACCCACAAATGCACATTTAGCCTAAGTTATAATGTTTTATGTAAAAATAAAATAAAATTCAACATATATTATACTTAGCGCACTTCATTTTCCGCTTTCATTTCATATTGACTTTTAATTTTATTTATTAAATCCCGAAAAATACCCCTTTCCCATATGTTTTATTAAAAAACCCCATATGTTAATATCTCGCCCCAACGTTTGAAACATAAACCCTATTAGTGAATAATTAAGGGATTAATTAAGTTGATCAACGACTAATTAATAACTGTGACCCACTGCCGAATAAAATAAATAAATTAATCAATCAGTGGTTAATTAATAATCTATCCCCACCAATGAAATTACTCCTGGCATGATTAAACCTCCCTAATCCGCAATTAATTAATCCATCTGCACATTAGAACCCCGTCAGGCCCCTCCATTAAACCTCAGATCAAATCATCACCCCGATCACCGTGTGAACTGACCCCTTTTGATCCAACGGTCGACACTCATATCGGGCGGCCTCTGAAGGCCGACCTTTACCCACCCAATGTTGGTGGTTTTACTATTCACCCTACTGCTACATGGTGCCCGATGAATGGCATCAGGTGGCCTCCCCCGAAAACCACTTTATCCCAAAAGTGGTGCGATATGATCTCACTCATTGCCTCTTAGTAAATGACGAACTGTCACGTTTCCCACTTAATGTCAAGTGTCCTTTTCTGAGCGTACCCGCCAAAATCATTGACTTTACGAATAAAACTAAAAAAATCATTGCTTTTTGTTTTATCATGAAAAAATAACACTCTGACCTCCATGCAAGCACTAGAGTACGTGCAACTGTCAACCGACATCCAACCGCAAATTTACTGAAGTTGCTAAAAGTCCAGAGCACTTCATAGCCCCGTGTGCTTCCTGCAAGAATTGTACAGTCGCCATTACTCCTTCCAAAAGCCAAAACCAGGTATTTATCCCAATTTGTTGAGAAACCCTATTTTTTTTCCACAACCTCAACTAAATTGCTTCCAATTCCTAAGTAATTTAGTAAGAAAAGTTTCCTAGTGACTCCAAAATACCTTAATTAGACCAAATTTTCCCAAAAGTCACTTAAAACCCTTTGCCCCGATCCTTGAATCCACAAGAACCAAGGATGGATGCCCCAATTGCATTGAATGTTATGCCCATTTCTAGTCCTCACAAGGATTTAGACCATCTCCCATTAGCAGATAAAGATTTTCAGATTAAAGACACCTCTATCCAATAATCCCCTTTGAAACTATTCTGTAGGTACAGAGACCAATACCTAAACCATGCAGACTACATTGAACTTTGGGAATCAGGTTTACCCAAGTACTAGTTCCCCAAAGTTCATATCTTCCCAGAGATCATCCATTACTGCCATATGAACTATAATCCTAGCCAAAGGCCAATAATGACCCAGACCAATATGTATTATTTACCATCATTGTCGAGTCCATAAATGAAATGCTCCAGTTGCAAAAGGCAAAAACCTGATCCCTCTTTCTCTTGGAGATCTACTGAGTAGATTCCCCACACTCACATCAATCAAACTTGCTAGATTATTCCACACTTCATCAGGGAAGAAAAATACACTCCAAAGGACTCTCCCCCTTACAAGTGGACTATATTCTATGATCTTGGCCAAAACATCGTAGACATGATATCGAGTGTATTAGGCCAGACTATAAGTGAATTTGCTGATGAAATAATTATAGCCCTTATGTCCATCTACTCTGTTGGGTAGCCCTCAGCCATCATGTTTGACTATGCTAAGTCCATTGTTGATAACATGCATGATCAATTCATGAGGATGGATAATGAAAGGATGTTTAAATATTCTTTAGTTCTATATCATCTGTTCTTGTATTCAAGGTGATAAATTTCCTATCACCTCCAAAAGCTTGATACCAGAGGCAACCCCAGATCAGTGGTCTTCTTGACTTCATGGATCCACCAATATGACTCTCAATATTCTTATACTGATTTCATAAATATTTTGTGTACCTTGTGACAACTATGTTGTTAGGAAGCCCTCCCCCCAGAATTAGTGCAGATATTAGGAGGGTCCTTTAGTTTTCAAAACACTATAGAGTGGGGGATTGGTACTTGTACCAACACCACATTGAAATCAGAACTAGCTACCCAAATACCTCCCTATGAGATTGTTTGCCCTGGAGTACTACAGGAAAATGATAAATTTAGATGAGGTGCATTTTTTGAAATCCAAGAAGAAAGCTCAACTTAGGATAAAAAATTAGCTTGGCCCTATCATATGTAACAGTAGGGAGGCAGGAAAAGAAGCAGAATTAATCCTCCAAAGGCTGAAACTCAAACAAAGTTTTATCTGGAATTATGACCCCTTAGATTTCATTTGAAATAGGAGGAAAAGGAATAAATTATCTCCTTATATCCACCATAAAATGCCTGAAATTGAACAGTATGCAAATCAACTTGAATGGGTGGAAAACACTTTGGCAGATCGGGATAGCACAAAAACTATTGTCAATAATGTATTGATTGACTTAGATAGAAGACTTGATGAGGATTCATTTGTATGGGTGCCAGGAGAAACTCAATCTCAGAGGCAATCACAGGGACACAGTGGGAAAATAGCAGAAGAAGGACCTTCAGAGCAACCAGAGGAATCAGGGCAACCAGAAGGACCTTTAGAGCAGCCAGAGGAATTAGAACAGTCTGTGATTTTTGAAGAACTTTCTCAACCACAATAAATCATGAGCAATCCTCCTGTTTTATAGACTCCTCTAAATGAGGAGAGGAACCTTAACAAATATAGAGAGGAGGCCACTCTTTATAGTAGATCTGTTGCCCAAACTTATGTCAAGAGGCAAAGGTTGAACCCATTTTTAGAACAAGAGTATACTGAGGAGATAGCAGGAACTACAAGAGTAGAAAGTAGGCATACCACTCCTTTAGGAGGGACACAATAACCTTCCACCTCATAGGCTCAAATGTTATAAAGGAAACAGAGCATGGAAGCATCCTCCTTCAGGGCTCCTATTGGCTAGAGCCAAAATATCAAAGAGAAATACAAGGAAATCAAGGCCAGGAATGAAAGATTAAAGGCCCAAAGTTATGCACACTACTTGAAAATGGCTCCAACAAATCAAACAAGGCTAATTTCATCCTTTGACATAAAGGAACGTAAAATGAAAATGAGTCTTTTGAAACCATCTACACAGCAACCCAGATCCATGGCAGATTATCTGAAAATGGACCCTGAAGTATTGGTAAAGGATATCCATCCTATTGACCAAATAGAACTACACAAGCAGACGGGTGAAATGGTTTGCTCCACCTTGACTGCAAGGCAATTACAGCCCACCAACTCCAGAAGTCGTTGAATAATATATCAGTGTAATTCTAGTTGGAAAAGGCCTCTTCACAGGCCAAGGGCACGAGAATAAAGTCCCTAGAGGACTTGGTCATAGAACTGGGACATGATCCCAAGGATTTGAAAGCTACATAAAAGCTTATCAAGAAGAAAAATGATGACATAGCTGCACTGAAGAAGTAGCTCAAAATTCCCCCACTACATCATCCTCAGGCAGTTGAAGTGTTGGAAACTCAAAAGGAGGGAGAGCTTATGGACTTAGTACTTAAGCTAAATGAACAATTAAAAGAGACAAAAAATGAGCTAGATAATGTGATACAATCTAAGCAGAGTAATTTGGCCACCACTCCTCAGACTGTAATTCCTACAGTCTCCACTGCAATACCCTCCACATTGGCTGCTACCTTAGTACCCACACTTCCACCAGCTACAACTTTTCCAGTAACAGGTACATTAGTAGGCACAGGGGCATCTACAAGCACATGTACATCCATAAAAAAAAAAGCTGAATTGGTAAAGGCCATGGAGGAAATGAGCATCTAGGCCACTAATCTTAAGAAACTTAGAGAAAAAGTGTCAAATTTGGAGACTAATTGTAAACTTTCCCAGATACAATAGAAGGAAGAAGCTCAGAAAAATCAAAGAATGGGAGAAAGAATAAAAGTCCTTGAAAAGGACTTGACATTTCAAGAGTCACTGGGAGACATGAAGGAAATTCTTTGGGCCAACATCATTGATTCCATCAATGACGTTTAGCCTTTTATTCAAGTTATTTTTGAATAGACTAAACTATTAAAAATGGCTACAGAAGCAATCCACAAGACAAGAGAAGAATTTGGAGATATGCCTGAAGCAACCAACCTATTGGTCACATTTTTGAACATCAGAAATAGATACCAGCTTGATGAACTATAAATAAATGACAGAATAGCAACCATCATAGAAATAAAGAAGGTTCTCACCAAAAGGAACCTGATGATCAATCTGGAGAAAAGGTGTCAAAGCATCCAAGTAGACATTGATTGTTTTATGACAAAGTATGGTATCTTAAGAGAAAAAGGACTTCCCAGTTCCATGTTGATAAATGACAAGCTGATGACTCAAGAGGATTATATTGAAATACTAAACAAGCTAGCCAGAAGCTAAGCTAGTACTTCAGGGGAAAAGTCTTTGCCCACTGGAAAGGTATTATATGATAGTCTTGAAAATCTGTTCTACATAGAGCATGAGGTAAAGAACTTGTTTACCAAGAGGTAAAATTTTGTTAAATATGCAGAAGCTGATGAGATATACAGGAAAATGATAAGGATGAAATTACCTGACAGTGAATGGTGGACAAAACTGACATATTTACTATAAAGTTACTGCAGTAAATCTACATGGTAAAACATGGCTTCCAGGTAAAACAGGTAAGATAGAGTCAAAGAAGAACAGGTAAAGAGTATTAGTAGGTAGAAGATAGAAATTGATTCTAGCACATAACTATAAAGCAACTGAAAGAGCCAAATCTGAATTGCAACAGCTAGCACAATCATAATAAAAGGGACAACAAGAAGGTAGTTCTCCATCTGTCTCTATCTTCATGTTAAAGATATTTTTGGTTTCCTAAAATAATTCTCATCTTGTTATGAGATATTTTGTAACATATGTTGTATAAATACTTCATTATTTGAATTAATTAGGGTGTATTAAAATACATTTTTGTAGACATTTTTTTTTGAGCCAAGGAGCTATTGTACTCAAGACTGGACTGGTTTTGCTGGAAATCAAATAAAGCTAAGAACATTTCAATAGATTCTTGTGCATAGTTGGAACAAATAAGTATTATCTCTTCATATTTAAATATTGTATTCTCTTCATGTTATAAATATTCATATATGTCTATTATGAAATCTAAATAGTAAACAAGGAATGATATCATCAGAATTAGCTTAAATGCTCTCTGTTTTAAATTTTTTCTTTCTATATGTTTTCTACTAAATTGTCTTGGTCTGGGAATTCTTAATTGCTCCCTTAATTCCATATTTTACCCCCTTTGGTCCATAGTAAGGGATTCTTCATTGCCGTTTGCTATTGATCATCCTTCCTTTCTTCATCTTAACCCTGGTTAAGGATCCTTCATTGCTGTTTGCCTTGGTTAGGACTACTTCATCCATCTGAACCTATAGATTTGTTTTTTTTGTGCTAGCTTGCCCTATGAACTCTTACCTTAGTGAGTGATCAGATCCATTTCAACCACTCTAGATTGACTCCATAGCCCAATTGCCTAAATACTTGCTCTGCCCTTCTGTTTTCTTAATTTCGCCACCCAATCAAAACAAAATAATCACGAGCACTAAGAACTAGCCTGAAATCTTACCCAAAAACAAAGTTAAATTATAAAGAGAGAGCCCTCTCTGGACTTAGGTTGGCTAAACCCTGAGTCTAAAAGATTAGGTTTGTGGTTACCTCAGACTATTCCTTCTTTGATAGCTTCTAAGGAAAACATCTAAGTGATAACATAGTGGCGACTCCTATGGGGATTCAAAACCCTCTGTCTTATAAACCTTTGAGAAATTCAATCTTTTATTTTTAAGCCTCTTAAAGGGTTATTAGAAGTTATTTCAAAAATTCATAAAAAAGAAAAATAATTAGAAAAAGATCGAAATCTGGCTTAAGGGAGAACTCACTATACCGGGGCCAACCCTAATCCAAATCCTCCCCCTGTATTTGACAATACCAACCTTATTCTGAGAATAATCAGAAGACAAGAAAGTTTACTAAGCCCTAGACTTGTTTTTAGATCCAATTCATGCCCTGTTGAGTGGTTTTTCCTAGAAGACCTCCCTTTTTATGAGTATTTTGACAATTCTCTATTTAGAACCAAGTCTGAGAGTGACCTTGAGGACACAGTTCTAGATCCAGAATTTACACCAGAGCTTGAAGTCCAACAAGAAAATTTGTTAATTAATCAGTACTTTCTGAACTCCCCTCAATCATCCCTCACCACTGATAGAATCCCTGAACTTTCTGAAACAACTTCAACATCTTTCAGCTCACCATCATTTCCCCACACCTCTGAAGATCACCCCTAATCTCCATTCATACCTTCACTCCCTCATTAGCCTATCACTACCCTTCAAATACCCATTACCCCTATTACCCCAACTCCCCTTGTTGTCCCAAATCCTCCTATTACCCCAACTCCTATTCTCAATCTTGTCCAACTTAGAGCTATGGCACTCAAATAGGCCCCCCTTGTGATGCCTGCTCCTCAAGGTGCCTTACCAACAGATTATCAGAGCAAAATTACCATATTCGATGGCACTGGAACTTACACAGCACAACAGCACACAAAAAAGATGACATATTATTTTGAACTGCATGAAATTGACATAGGAGATGTCCAAATGAGAATCTTTATCCAAACTCTAGCTGGAGAAGTGAGAACATGGTTTATATCTTTGCCTCCTCAGAGTATATATAGTTTGGAAGTTCTTTAACAACAATTTTTAAATAGGTGGGAGAAGAAAAAGAACCCCCTTCAAATTCTTTCTGAATATGAAAACCTTAAAAGGGGACCAAACGAAACTATTCAGGACTACTGTACTAGGTTTAACAATGTATATAATACAATCCCACTTGACCTTAGGCCTCCACTTGGCTTAGCCCTGATTAAGTTTCCAGACAGATTTGACATAGATATGGCTTTTCAACTTAGAGAAAGGAATCCCCCAACGCTTGAAGATATGCAAAGTGTAGTAGTGAGTGTAGAAGCTAATATGCTATCCAAAAGGACTAGGGTTAGAAATGAAAGAAGAACACCCCTGAAAGATGAAACTTCACCATTTGATAAAAACAATGGACACTTTAGCTAAAGGAATGGAAATATTGATGGATAGGATAGAAGTCATTGAAATGAAACCTCACTCGGATAACCAACAGGAAAATACAGTAAGGAATCCAAACTTTAGGAAGAACCAAAACCAAAACACTGCTAAAAATGGGCCTGATTAGAATGTTAGACCACCTTTCTAAGAAAATTATGCTGAAACTTCCCACCAAGAAGACCCTGAGATAGATACCCAAATCAACCTAATGGGATTAGATGATGAAGAAACTGTGTTTCTGACTCAGGATGATAAGGAATTATACATGCTTCAACAGTTACAGACCCAAACTGGAGCATATTTCGACTATAAGCAAGGGTATGACTCTGCTATTTTGAAGTGCATAAATAGTACAATTTGAGAAGCAAAAAGAACATTGATGTTCTAGACCACAATAAAAAAGCAGTACCTAATCAACCTAAGAAAGTAAAAACTGCAAATCAGAATCCTCAAGTTACAAAAACCCTACAAATCCTTCTAGATCACATCAAAACCCTCCCAGTCCCACCATTGAATATGTAAATGATGACCAACGTTCTAATGATAAACCTTCCACTTTAGTTCCCCTCAAGGGAATAGTGGAACAACCTCCAGAAATCGTACTAGAAAATCCAATTAAGAACACTCCAAACATTGAAAAAGAAGAACAAAATACTCAGAAACTTGGTGCTAAGATTTCAAATGTTCAAATAGACAAATCCCCTTTGCCTTTCAATTTGGGAGTAGATGTGTCCAAACTCAAAATCTCAGTGCCTCTAACAAAATTGGTTAAACATGAAACTTACAGATCTCAAATAAGTAAATCTTTAAACTTCGTTGAGAATGAAGACTCTGTGAACCTATTTGATGATCAACCTAAGTTAATTTTTGGGCCTGATGTTAAAGGAAAACCAGTGGAAGGAGGGATACCACCCTTGTACATTAGCCTTAACATACACGATAAAATCCTACATAATGCCATGCTAGACTCTGGGGCTTCGCACAATCTTATGCCTAAATCCGTTATGGAGAAGCTAAACTTTGATATCAGTAGACCTTACAAGGAAATGTTTTCCTTTGATACAAGCCAAGTTAAGTGCCTAGGACTTATAAAATATTTGTGTGTTTCCCTAGTGCAGTACCCTGCTAAGACTATACTTATGGACATAGTTATTGTTGATATACCACCTAAGTATGGTATGTTTTTGTCTAGATCTTGGGGTGCCAAACTCCAGGGATCTCTGCAACTTGACATGTCGTATGCTATCATATCAGTCTTTGTACATCCTAAGAAACTGTATAGAGAGACTCTGATGAAGTATATAGTGAGTACCCAAGAGAGACCTCAAAACTTTCCTATATATTCAATGCATTTTGATATTGATTATTTCATACTTTACAATGTTGAATCTAATCAAGTAGACACTTCAAATAGCATAATAACAGAACCAAAAGAAATTGTAGTATTAAAAGAAAGCCAAAGTGTCCAAATTCAATAAATGTCAGATAATAAAGATGACCAAGATACATTAATCAAATAAAATTTTATTCCCCCAGAAGGTAATAATTATGAACATGAAATTCTATGGCATCTTGAATTCTATGGGTCAGTCAACAAACTAGGCGCAGGAGCAGGTGTATGGATCTACAACTTCGAAAATGATCATTTAGAGGGTCATGCATACACATTTAACTTTAAATGTACAAACAACATGGCCGAATATGAAGCACTTTTGTTAGGTCTGAAATTGGTCAAAAGGTTAGGAGCCATAAGAGTCTCTATTATGGGAGATTCTGAGTTGGTAATTAAACAAATTAATGTTTTTTAGATGATTAGGGATCGTAGGTTAGAATTTTATAGAGGAACAATTGTAGAAATACTAAATACCTTTTTAGAAACCAAGCTTGTTATTATCCCAAGAAATCACAACATGCAAGCTCATAGCTTAGCCATGTTTGCTAGTACTTGCAAGTTTCCATTTCAGCCTAACCATCAGTACAGTACTGAGGTTAGCCACAGGCCTTCCATTCCTGACAACTTAAAGAACTAGCAAGTGTTCAATAATGATCAACAAATTAACAATTTTCTAACTTCAGATAATGAATTTGTAAATAGTAACATAGACACAGACATAACATTAGATTTTGATTACACTGATGAAATAGAAATTAACAAAGTAGAAGATGATCAGATAGATAGATTTCAGCCCACAAAGTTTACAAAATTAGATATTCTAAACCTAAAAAAAATGGAAATTGATGAAGCAATTGATGAAGAAACTGAAGTCATCAATCTTAAAGAAAAAAAAATTCCCAAAGGATTAACTCCTTTGGAGGACTTATTTGATTCAAATGATATTCCAAAAAAGCCTAAAAAGGAACTCTTGAAATCAGACATTGAGGAATGCAATATAGGCTTTGAAGAAGATCCAAAACTGATAAAAATTTTGAAGTCATTACCTCCCAATGAAAAAGTGAAATATATGGAACTGTTAAAGGAATTTCAAGATGTTTTTGACTGGAATTATGAGGACCTGAAGTCCTATGATACCAGCATAATACAACACACCATTCCCTTAAAAGAAATCCAGAAGCCTTTTAGACAAAAGCTTAGAAGGATTAACCCGATCTTATTGCCTGCCATCGAAAAAGAGATCAAAAGAATGTATGAAGCAAAGATTATTGCACCAATTAGATTCTCAGACTAGGTTTCTAATTTGGTACCTACAAGAAAGAAAACTGGTGAAATTAGACTTTGTATTGACCTTAGGAATTTGAATAAAGTTTCACTTAAGGATAACTACCCTCTTCCTAAGATGGATCACATATTATAGAGGGTAGTGGGTTCAACTAGAATCTCACTGCTAGATGGGTTTTCTGGTTATAACCAAATCCTAGTCCACCTAAATGATTAGGCAAAAACTGCATTCACTACACCATGGGGCACTTTCATGTATGTGAAGATGCCCCTTGGGTTAAAAAACATAGGGGCCACCTTTCAAAGAGTAATGGACATAGTATTTGCTAAGGAAATCCATGACTTCCTGGTAATCTACCTAGATGATATCACATTATTCTCTAAATCATATCAGCAACAACTAGATCATCTTAGGTAGGTCTTCATTAAGTGTAGGAAGTATGGAATTTCTTTGAATCCTAAAAAATCTTTATTTGGGTTGGAAGAGGGGAAATTACTAGGCCACATTATCTCCAAAGATGGTATCCGGATCGATCCAACAATAATTGAAGCCATTTTGCAGATACCACACCCCAGGAACATCAAAGAACTACAAGAATTTTTAGGAAAAATAAACATTTTGAGAAGATTTATCTCTAACTTAGCTGAACTAATTAGTTTACTAGACAACATGTTAAAGAAAGATTCGACTATTAAATGGACTGTAGAGGCTAAAAAGTCATTTGAAGATATAAAGTTATCCTTAACACAAATACTAGTTCTCATCAGTCCAATGTTTGATAGGGAGTTCATCATATTTTCTTTCACTTCAGAACACATAAATGTTGCAGTACTACTGCAGAAAAATGATCAGGGTTTTGAACAACCAATAGCCTTCTTTAGTAAAGTATGAAGAGATGCACCATTAAAGTATAATATAATGGAAAATCAAGCTTTTCCCCTGGTTAAAGCTATTAAAGATTTCAGAGTTTATATCTTGTACTCTCATATAGTAGCTTATGTCCCCAATGCTGTAGTCAAAGACATGCTAACATAGGATGGACCTGATGGAAACAGAGGGAAATGGATAGCTACCATAATAGAATATGATTTAGAAATAAAACCTACAAAATTGATCAAAGGCCAAGGTTTAGCCAAGCTCATGGATGAATCAAACTATCAGGCCCTAGACATAAATTTCATTGTATAACTGGATAACGAAGAGGAGATGGTGACTCCAAAGATCAGCTAGGCCTTTACAGATTCACCATGGTATGTTGACATTATATATATTTTACAAAACCTTCAAGCTCCTCCATAGTTATCCAGGACTAAGAGTAGGTTCTTAAAAATGAAATCTTTGAAGTTTTGCATAATTGACAATGCTTTATTTTGGAAAAATCATGAGGGCGTCCTTCTGAATTGTTTGTTAAACAAAGAATCTCACAAAATCTTGCAAGAGTTTCATGCAGGTGACTGTGGGGGACACCTTTATTGGAAGACAACAACTGATAAGATATTAAGAGCTAGTTTTTACTGGCCTACTCTGTTTTCTGATGTGAAGAAGTTTGTAACCTCATGCCACAAATGTCAGATTTTTGAAGGAAAAAGAAAACTACTGCCATTACCTTTGAAACCTATATCTACTGAAACACTATTTCAACAGTGGGGTCTTGACTTCATTGGTGAAATTCATCCCCCTTCCTCTACCCAACACAAATGAATCTTTACTGCCACATACTACTTTACAAAGTGGATAGAGCCATACCCTCAAGACAAGCCACTGATACTGTCATAATAGGTTTCCTTGAGGCCAACATTCTGTCCAGATTCAATTTCCCCACCAAAATCATCACAGACAATGCAACAACCTCTAAATCAAAGAGGATGATTGATTTCTGCAGCAAATATCACATAACCCTTGGTCACTCCACAACCTACAATCCCCAAGGAAATGGACTTGCAGAGTATTCCAATAAGAGATTAAGGAATATCATCAAAAAACTATTAGAAGATAACAAGAAAACCTGGAATAAGGCACTAGTGAATGCCTTGTGGGTAGACAGGTTGACCACAAAGAAATCCATTGGTACTAGTCCCTATTACCTAGTCTATGGAATGGAGGTTGTCTTCCCATCTTCTTTGGGAACACGAGTGATGAAATTACTCCAAGAAGCATAGGTTGAGCCAAATCATATTCAAAGGAGGATCAACCAGAAAATTCACTTGCAACAAACTAGGGAGGAAGTATACATCAGATCCCAAGCTGTGTAGGAGAGAATCAAGAAAACTTTTTACAAAAGAACCAAGGAAGAATATTTCTATCTAGGAGATAAAGTTCTGAAATGGGACTCAAGAAGAGAAGATAAAGGTAAACATGGGAAGTTTGACTTCCTACGGAAAGGCCCTTACATCATTTATGCTTTCAAAGGTAATAATGGTTATTTCCTCAAAGAATTAGATGGTGCAGAAGTAGAGGGAGGACCAGTTAATGGTCGAATGCTTAAGCACTATATAGATCCCAGTCACTGATTTCACTAATCCCTTGTAAATTTTAGACTTGAAGCCTGAAGAGAAGGCCCTAAGCTTCAAAAGTTTCACTATCAACAAATATCAATAAAGCAACAAGGTAAAAGGAAAAGTTGTAGAGTAAAATCACAATAATTCAGAAGGCCATTGATCTACTAGTTCTTTACATTTCACGAGGAAATGCCTTCCCGAAGTGGAGCCATTGTTATGTTCTTATACCAATAGGTGTCATAATTTTTGAATGGCTGAGGTCAAATCTGTAATATGTACATACCTTTGCTTTCTGCAAATCTCTTCCATATTAAAAAAAAAAATAGAAAATGTAAAGAGGGTATGTCCTAAAAGAAAAATCAAAGGACAAAAAAGAGTTAAAAAGGTAAAAAAAAAAGATGAAAAATGAACCCCAAGGGAAAAGAAAAAGACGATGAAAGTGTGCAAGTCCAAATGCCACTACTATTTACTTTTCTACATAATAATGATTGTGGGCAACTTATCATTCATGCCACAATCCATGGTAAACAAACAATTTAATCTTGGTTATTCCATGTTTTGAATTTTATGCTTAGAGATAGAGAATAAAATCTCACCAAACTATTTAATATTGGCAAATAAGTAGATAGGTAGAGTAAATAAAAGGAGCCAAACAGTTGAATCTAAGCCCTTGGATGTAATAAGGATAGACTTAGATAGTTTTTATTGTAAAAGAAAAGGAAAATGTTTTGATAAGGGTTTTCCAGCATAAGTGCACCCTAATAAAGAGTAGAAAAAATGGCAGGATGAGTAGATTGGTAAGTAGTGGTATCGTTGCAGAATTGTGATGATTGATTAGTTAAGATCATATCATTTACTTCCATCAGCAAGTTGCTAAAGTATGGATGATAATTGAACATTTACACAAAGTCAAGTGATTAATTTCCCCATTCATTTTACCTTTACATTTACTAATTTCCCATAAGTAAAGTCAAAAGTAGCTAAAACCTTAAGTTAAAGGGGCTCAGAGCATTTCTCTGACTTCTAGAGTGACTAGACCCTCAACCTAATAACTAATAGGGTCTAAGGACTAAACGTCCCCTCAAAAAACATTCACCCCCTTTAATTTATTCATTTTCCCCTAAAAAATCCATTTTCCTAAGGTAAAAGCACCATTTGCTGAGGGAAAGTAATCACCCCCATGTAAAACCCCTCTTTTTCACAAAAACCCACAAATGTGCATTTAGCCTAAGCTATAATGTTTTATGTAAAAATAAAATAAAATTCAACATACATTATACTTAGCGCACTTCGTTTTCTGCTTTCATTTCATATTGACTTTTAACTTTATTTATTAAATCATGAAAAATACCCCTTTCCCATATGTTTTATAAAAAAACCCCATATGTTAATATCCCGCCCCAAGGTTTGAAACATAAACCATATTAATGAATAATTAAGGGATTAATTAAGTCGACCAATGACTAATTAATAACCGTGACCCACCGCCGAATAAAATAAATTAACTAATCAATTAGTGACTAATTAATGATTTGTCCCCACCAATGAAATTACTCTCGATGTCATTAAACCTCCCTAATCCAAAATTAATTAATCCATCCACGCATTAAAACCTCATCAGGCCCCTCCATTAAACCTCAGATCAAATCATCGCCTCGATCACCATGCAATTTGACCCCTTTTAATCCAATGGTCGATGCTCATATCGGGTGGCCTCCGAAGGTTGACCTTTACCCGCTCGATGTGGGTGGTTTCACTATTCACCCCACTGTTACAGGCAGCCTCCCCCCAAAACCACTTTATCCCAAAAGTGGTGTGATATGATCCCACTTCCTCCCTATAAACGACAAACTGTCACGTTTCCTGCTTAACACCAAGTGTCCTTTTCCCAGTGTACCTACTAAAATCATTGACTTTACGAATAAAACTAAAAAACTCATTGTTTTTTGTTTTATCGTGAAGAAAGAACACTTTGACCTCCATGCAAGCACTAGAGTACGTGAAACTATCAACCTACATCAAACTGCTAATTTATCGAAGCTATTGAAAATCCAGACCACCTTGTAGTCCCGTGGGCTTCCTGCAAGTAGTGTACAGTCGCCATTACTCCATCCAAAAGCAAAAACCAGGTATTTATCCCAATTCGCTGAGAAACCTTGTTTTGTTCCACAACCTGGACTAAATTGATTCCAATTACTAAGTAATTTAGTAAGAAAAACTACCTAGTGACTCCAAAATACCTGAATTAGACCAGTTTTTCCAAAAACTCACTGAAAACCCTTCGCCCTCGTCCTTGAATCCACAAGAACCAAGGATGGATGCCCCAATTTCATTGAATGTTATGCCCATTTCTACTCCTCATAGGGATTTAGACCATCTCCCATTAGCGGATAAAGATTTTCAGATTAAAGACACCTCTGTCCAAGAGTCCCCTTTGAAACTATTCTGTAGGTACAGAGACCAGTACTTGAGCCATGCAGACTACATTGGACTTTGGGAATCAGGTTTACCCAAGTACCAATTCCCCAGAGTTCATATCTTCCGAGAGATCATCCATTACTGCCATATGAACTATAATCCTAGCCAAAGGGCAGTGATGACCCCAGACCAATCTATATTATTTACCATCACTGCCAAGTCCATAAATGAAATGCTCTAGTTTCAACAAGGCCAAAACTTGACCCGTCTTTCTGTTGGAGATCTGCAGAACAGATTCCCCACTCACATCAATTAGACTTGCTAGATATTTCCAGACCTTCATCAAGGAAGAAAAATACACTCCAAAGGACTCTCCCCCTTACATGTGGACTATATTCTCTGATCTTGGCCGAGACATCATATACATTATATCCAATGTATTAGGCCAGACTACAAGTGAATTTGTTGATGAAATCATTATAGCCTTTATGTCCATCTACTCTCCTAGGAAACCCCCAGCCATCATGTTTGACTATGCTAAGTTCATTGTTGATAAGATGCATGATAAATTCATTAGGATGGGTAATGAAAGAGTGTTTAAATATTCTTGAGTTCTATATAATTTGTTCTTGTATTATCAAGCTGATAAATTTCCAATCACCCTCCAAAAGCTTGATACCAGAGGCAACTCCAGATCAATGGTCTTCCAGACGTCATTGATCCACCAATATGACTCTCAATATTATTATACTAATTTCATAGATCTTTTTGTGTATCCAGTGACAAGTATGCTATTAGGAAGCCCTCCCTCCAGAATCAGTGTAGATATCAGGAGGGTCTTTTAGTTGTCAAAACAATATTGAGTGGGGGATTGGTACCTGTACCAACACCACACTGAAATCAGAATCTATGGGTGTGAGCTAGCTCCCTACAAACTGCCCAGATACCTCCCTATGAGATTGTTTTCCCTAGAGTAGTATAGGCAACTGATAAATTTAGATGAGTTGCATTTTGTGAAAGCTAAGAAGAAAGCTCAACTTAGGATAAAAGTTCATCTTGGCCCTTTCATATGTAAGAGTAGGGAAGTAGGAAAAGAAGCAAAATTAATCCTCCAAAGGCTAAAACTCAAACAAAGTTTTATCTGGAATTATGACCCCTTAGAGTCCATTTGCAATAGGATGAAAAATAATAAATTATCTCTTTATATCCACCATAAAATTCTTGAAATTGAATAGTATGGAAATTAGCTTGAATGGGTGGAAAACACTTTGGTAGACTAGGATAGCACAGAAACTGTTGTCAATAATGTATTGATTGACTTAAATAAAATACTTGATGAGGATTAATTTTTACAGGTTCTAGGAGAAACTCAATCTCAAAGGAAATCATAGGGACACAGTGGGAAAATAGCAGAAAAAGGACCTTTAGAGAAACCAGAGGCATCAGGGCAACCAGAAGGACCTTCAGAGTAGCTAGAGGAATCAGAACAACCTGAGATTTCAGAAGAACTTGCTCAACCACAACAAATCATGAGAAATCCTCCTATTTTACATACTCCTCTAAATGAGGAGATGAATCTTAAAAGAGATAGAGAGGAGGCCACTCCTTCTAGTAGCCCTATTGCCCAAATTTATGTCAAGAGGCAAAGGTTGAAAACATTTTCAGAACAGGAGTATACTGACGAGATAGTAGGAACTACAAGAGAAAAAAGTAGGCATACCACTCCTTTAGGAGGGACACAAGAACCTTCCACCTCACAGGCTCAAATGCTAGAAAGGCAACAAAGCATGGAAGTATCCTCCTTCAGGGCTCCTATTGGCTAGAGCCAAGATATCAAAGAGAAATACAAAGAAATCAAGGCTAGGAATAAAAGATTAAAGGCCCAATAAGGCTAATGTCAGCCTTTGACATAAAGGAAGGTAAAATGCAAATGACTTTTTTGAAACCAACTACATAGCAATCCATATCCATGGCAGATTATCTGAAAACGGACTTTGAAGTATTGGAAAAGGATATCCATGCTATTGAACAAATAGAACTACACAAGCAGATTGGTGAAATGGTTTACTCCACCTTGACCAGCAAGGCAATTGCAGCTCACCAACTCCAGAATTTGCTGAATAATATATCAACACAATTCCAGTTGCAGAAGGCCTCTTCAGAGCCAGGGACACCAGAATAAAGTCCTTAGAGGACTTGGTCATAGAACTGGGACATGATCCTAAGGATCTGAAAGCTACATGAAAGCTTATCAAGAATAAAAATGATGACATAGTTGCACTGAAGAAGCAACTCAAAATTCCCCCACTACATCATCCTCAGACAGCTGAAGTGTTGGAAACTCAAAAGGAGGGAGAGCTTATGGACTTAGTCCTTAAGCTAAATGAACAATTAAAAGAGACAGAAAAGGAGCTAGATAACTTGATACAGTCTAAGTAGAGTGAGTTGGAAACCACTCCTCAGATTGTAATTCCTACAGTCTCCACTGCAATACCCTCCACATTGGCTGCTGCCTTAGCACCCACACTTCCACCAGCTACAACTTTGCCAGTAATAGGTACATCGGCAGGCATAGGGGCATCTACAAGCATAGGTACATCCATAGAAAAATTGTTGAATTGGTAAAAGCCATGGAGGAAATGAGCATCCAGGCCACTGAGCTTAAGAAACATAGAGAAAAAGTGTCAAATTTGGAGACTGATTGTAAACTTGCCCAGATACAACAGAAGGAAGAAGTTTAGAAAAATCAAAGAATAGTTGAAAGAATAAAAGTCCTTGAAAAGGACTTAACATTACAAGAGCCACTGGGAGACTTGAAGGAAATTCTTTGGGCCAACATCATTGATTCCATCAATGATGTTTGGTCTTCTATTCAAGTTATTTTTCAACAGACTGAACTAGTAAAAATGGCTACAGAAGTAGTCCACAAGACAAGAGAAGAATTGGGATATATTTCTGAAGAAGCCAACCTATTGATCACATTTTTGAATGGCAGAAATAGATACCAGTTTGATGAACTAGAAATAGATGACAGAATAACAACCATAATAGAAATAAAGAAGGTTGTCACCCAAAGGAACCTGATGCTCAATCTAGAGAAAAGGTGTCAAAGCATCTAAGCAGACATTGATTGTTTTATGACAAAGTATGGTACCTTAAGAGAAAAAGGACTTCCCAGTCCTATGGTGATAAATGACAAGCTGATGACTCAAGATGATTATATTGCAAGACTAAAGAATCTCACCAGAAGCCAAGCTAGTACTTTAGGGGTAAAGTCTTTTCCCACTGGAAAGGTATTATATGATAGTCTTGAAAATCTGTTTTACATAGAGCATGAGGTAAAGCACTTGTTTACCAACAAGCGAAATTTTGCTAAATATATAGAAGCTAATGAGATATATAGGAAAATGATAAGGATGAAATTACCGGACAGTGAATGGTGGACAAAACTGACAGATTTACTATAAAATTATTTTAGTAAATCTACATGGTAAAACATGGCTGCCAGGTAAAACAGGTAAGACAGAATCAAAGCAGAATAGGTAAAGAGTATCAGTAGGTAGAAGATAGAAAGTGATTCCAGCACATAAGTTAAAGCAACTGAAAGAGCCAAATCCAAATTGTAGCAGCCAACACAGTCATAATAAAAGGGACAACATGAAGGCAGTTCTCCATCTATCTCTATCTTCGCGTTAAAGATATTTTTAGTTTCCTAAAATAATTCTCATCTTGTTATGAGATATTTTGTAACATGTGTTGTATAAATACTTCACTATTTGATGTAATTAGGGTGGATTAAAATACATTTTTGTATACATTTTATTTTGAGCCAAGGAGTTATTGTACTCAAGACTACACTAGTTTTGCTGGAAATCAAATAAAGCTAAGGACATTTCACTGGATTCTTATGCACAATTGGAACAAATAAGTATTATCTCTTCATGTTTAAATATTGTCTTCTCTTCATGTTATAAATATTCATATGTGTCTCTTATGAAATATGAATAGTAAACAAGGAATGATATCATCAGAATTAGCTTAAATGCTCTCTGTTTTAACTGTTTGATTTCTATATGTTTTCTACTAAACTCTCTTGGTTTGGGAATTCTTAATTTCTCCCTTACTTCCATAGTTTACCCCCCCTTTGGTCCATAGTAAAGGATCCTTCATTTCCCTTTGCTATTGATCATCCTTCCTTTCTTCATCTTAACCCTAATTATGGATCCTTCATTGCCTTTTGCCTTGGTTAGGACTACTTCATCCATCTAAACCTGCAGATTTTATTTTGCTGTGCTAGCTTGCCCTATGAACTCTTACCTTAGTGATTGATCAGATCCATTTCATCCACTCTAGATTGACTCCATAGCCCAATGGCCTGAATACTTGATTTTCCCATCTATTTTCTTAATTCCGCCACCCAATCAAAACAAAACAATCACGAGCACTAAGAACTAGCCTAAAGTCTTACCCAAAAACAAAGTTAAATTATAAAGAGAGAGCCCTCTCTAGACTTAGGTTGGCTAGAACCCGAGTCTAAAAGAATAGGTTTGTGGTTACCTCAGACTATTCCTTCTTTTATAACTTCTAAGGAAAACATCTAAGTGATAACGTACCTGACATGAGAGTGACGCATTGTTAGATTGATCGGCCCTATGAAAATCTACTGCCCATTTTTCATATATTTGTAAGGCACGTACTGGATGTAATGGGAGTTCGTCATAATGTGATGACTTTACAACCCTTTGGCATACATCACATCCTTTGGCATACTCTTTGGCATCCTTATAGACCATTGGTCACCATAACCCTTCCTGCAACAACTTCCACGTAGTAACTTTCCCTTTAATGTGGCCACCCGCAACTCCTAAATGGCATTCCCATAAGACATCATTTGGTTCATGGTGAAGGACCCACTACTGAATCACCTGATCCAACCCAATTTTTATAGGTTCCCTATGATTAACTGACAATTTGATTCTTACATGACCATGTGTCATCTTTTCACACTTGTGTATTCATCCAGACATTTTCATGTAGCTAGGAAGGCTACGATCTCTTCTAGATAGTCTAGTATTGCTTCTATTATGAACAAATTGACATTAGGTAGGTGATCATCACGACAACCTTCACTTTCCTCTGAGTCCAGCCTAGAGAGGTAATCAGGTCCCACGTTCAATCTACCGATACTTAAAATTACTTCGAAAATAAATTCCTGAAATAGTAACAACCATATGCAAATTTTGCCCTCATGCACAAGCTTGTTTACTAGATATTTCAACTTAGAGTGGTTAGTAAAAAGCTTAAACAACCCTCCAAGCAAGTAGTGTCTAAATTTTTGAAGAGAGTAGACCATAGCCAGTGCCTGTCTCTCATTCGTGGTGTAATTTCTTTCTGCAGTAGATAACTTCCCACTGGCAAAGTAGATCGAGTGGTCAAGGATCCCTTCTCTTGGTTGAGCCAACACTGCCTCGAGAGTAATGTCAGATGCATCAATATGGACATGGAATTGTTTATTTCAATCAGGATAGAATAGAATTGGTGCACTTATCCTCTTTTCCTTCAGTATTTTTAGCACATATTGACTCTCATATGACCACATAAATGCGTCTGCCTTCCTTAGAAACTTCTCCATTGGTTTTATGATGGAGGCGTAGTTGTAGACGAATCTTGAGTAGTACCCAGTATGCCCCATCATTGATATAAGATACTTGACATTGCCAGGTGGTTCCATGTTTACTATTGTCACAACTTTGGTAAGATCTACGCATACTCAATGTTGGGATGGGGTCCTTAGGGTTAAGTTTTCAGTTAAATTTTGTATAAAATGTAAAGTCTCCGCGAAATGCGGAAGTGGAGCATGAAGATAGTATGAGTCAAAGGGCATTTAGTCCCTTAGGTGGGTAAGTGATAGGGTAGTTTTGAGACCCGCCCATGGTCTGCAGACCATTGTATTGTAAGAAAAAATGCTATATATTGATGAGTCACAACGAGTTTAGAGAGGTAACCAAGATAAAAGATTATTATTTTGGGTAGGAAGCTAAGGCAGAAAAGGTTTGTTTCATGTACTTAGGTGAAAGGGGAAGGCTCTTACAGTTGAGTGCATAGAGACCTTGGTAAGTCTGCAAGTTGAGTCTGCGGGACCATGCAGCTGAGTACGCAAGGAAAAGAAGTCTGTACTTTGAAGACTATCTAATAAAAAGATAGTTTTGAAGACCTATTTTGTGTATTCTCATTTCTGTGTTTATTTCTACAAATTTATGTGTTTGCTCTGCTATTGAAAATATATGACATAATGCTTAACTTATGGATGGACATAGTAGATCTATAGAATTTATGCATGTTATAACTATTTAAGGACCTTCGGGAAGGTATAAATACTGTGTATAAGTTTTATTATTATTAACTATTATGGGAAGATTAGGTTTTGCGAAGATAGAAATAAGCCCTAAGGATTGCATGAACCCTTCACATAGACCTCTCGATGTAGAAATATAGTTTTTTCATCCCCCAATACTACTTCGGGTGAGACTTCAACCTGTGCTACACGGGTTATTTCCATAAGGGCCAGAAGTTAGGGTTTTGCTAGTTGGTGCAGCTAATGTTGAACCTGGGTCAAGCCCCATCAAGCCAAAAAATGGTTGCGTTGCCGAGTCCGGGATTTTTCTAATGAATTTGTGCTAAATAGTTCCCCATGAAGAAAGAAATTGAGAAGTAGGTTGATTGAAAACTGCATGCGTTTGCAGCATAGGAGAACAAAAATTCGTGCTTATCCAACAAAGAGTGGCAGAATAGATAATTGTACATAGACAAACTTGAAATCTTCTTCTAATCTTTTCCTTGCGAATTGCATGAGTGGCTGTCTAGGTTAGTGAATAGGCAGGGTACGTGGAAGATTGATGGCCCCATTGCATAGACCCTAGAACTTGTGAAGCACTTGAAGGCTTCAGAAAATAACATCGCGTGGGTTGTTGATCACTGGATTGATTGTATCTTAGTAGGATTCATCATTGAGTTCACAATCGATACAACCATCAGCTATAGTGAAGAAGAGTGTAGGTTCTTCAAGGGACCAAAAGGTAAGTACTTAAAATATTTGATGACCTGGATTAAGATGTTATTGTGCAAAAAGTAGGTTATGCCATTACATTGATGTTTAGGACTATGTGATGTTGAAAGCCCTTCAAAAGAAATGAAGAATCAGGCTCTGAGTACAGTCTGTTGTTAGGATATCTTGAGAGCGATGACAAAGGAACCATTCTAAGAACACCATGAAGCACATTGCTGATAGTAATCCTACCAGGTCATTTTGGATCTGGGGCCTGATGCAAATGTTCTACCGAAATAGACATGGGAAAGGATTGGGAGACCTGTGCTGTAGTGGTCTCCAATTCAGCTCAGGATGGTTAATCAATAGAAAATCGTCCCCATGGGACGATTATATCGAGTAACAATCGATATTGAAGGTGCAAGTGCAGTAGCAAACTTTGAATTTATAGAAACTGTTGATGATAGTAATCCCTACCTTGTGCTCCTAAGAATCAACTGGGCCATTGATATGAATGGGGTCATTAATTTGAATAAGAGAACAATGTCATTTGAAAGGAAGTCACTAAGGGTTATAGTGCCACTGGATCCTACAGAGGGGGTGTGCTATACTAAACTAGTCTACAATTACGTAGAAAGTAATGATGAGCTGGATTAAATCTACAAGATAAAAATGCAAGATTAGCATTGGATCAATTCAATGGTGGATGGATGGATCACATGGGACCGGGAGATTTCTACACTTTTGACTGAGATGAGGAATTAGAGCATTGTAGAAACCGCTTACATGAAGTATCTATGCTATAGTATAATATGTTGACGAAGTTATTGAGCTGCGTTTTGTTGAAGGTAAGAAAGCTACCTTATTATGATGGTTTGACTAATGTAGACATGTTTCTAGATGAATTTGAGTGCAAAGTCCCTAAAGACCACTAGTTCCAAGCGTTGGAATTGGCGCTGTGCTCTATGCCCACATGATGGTGGGGAATGCATAAGGATAAATTTGCAGGATGGAGGGATTACAAGTGAATGATGAAGTTATGATTTGGGCATCCTAATACCAAAATGACTAAGTATAATGGGAAGGATGATCCACATGATCACCTGGAAAAGTAGAATAAGGCACGGGGGATGGAACCACATCTAGAATGGGTACATATATTTTGCCATACCTTGGATACAATCCCCATGAACTAGTATCTTGAAACATAACTCCACCACGGCACTATGCAATGGGAGGTATTGAAGCAAGGGTTCTTATTGACTTTCATCTTCGAGGACGGGTTTGCTAGCATCAATGAAGCACTTCAAGAAATTAAAGTGTTCTCTTTAGGAGAGTGAAGAAACCTATGGAATGGACCCAACCGGATTGGAGCACCCAGCTGCGCCACCCATTGGAATGCTATAATGTGACCTTTCAAGAGGAGGAAGAAGACCCAATGTGAATATTCCAGAGACAGAAGGGAATCTTGCAGTAGAAGGAATGCAAGTAGAGAACCTAGACATATTTGCACCTCTTAAAACAAGACAAGTAAACATTGGTACTAAAGAAGAGCTAAAGTTCGTGAATATTGGAGACTATTGGATGACGTTATAGTAGACAAGGTTGTTGAATTACTTTGGGAATACCAAGACCTCTTCCCCACAAAGTTTTCAGATTTAAAAGGCATACTTGGTGATTTGGGCATTATGAGGATCACATTAAAGCTAGATGCGAAGCCTGTCAAGCAGAGGCCTTATCGCCTTAATCCTTAGTATAATGAAAAGGATCGCAAAGAGCTGGATAAAATGCTTGAGGCAAGCATTATAGAACTTGTTGAGGAGTCGAATTGGGTGTGCTCGATAGTAGTCGAAGAGAAGAAACAAAAGTGAAAAATAAGGATATGTGTAGATCTGCGGAAGCTTAATGATGTATGTGTTCATGATCCATTTCCGACTTCATTTACAGATGAAGTGTTAGACAATGTCAGGAGGTAGGAGGCCTATTCCTTTATAGACAGGTTTCACAGTTATCATCAAATCAAGATCACACTAGAGGATAGAAGCAAAACGAACTTTGCGATGGAGTGGGGTTTCTTTCAGTACACTATTATGTCTTTTGGTTTAAAGAATGCGCCTACCATATTTTCTCATGTAATAATAGTAGCATTCAAAGAATTCATTCAAAAGATTCTGGAGGCATACTTTGATGATTGGACTGTGTTTGGATTGGTCAAACTCCATGTAGCAAGTCTGTGCCTCATGTTGGATATATGTTGAATACACCAGATTGCACTGAATGTGGAAAAATGTACATTCTGTGTTCCTTTTTGGATCTTGTTGGGTCATGTAGTTTGTTAGCAAGGGTTGATGGTGGACCCTGCAAATATTGTTGTGATTGTGAACTTGGAAGCCCCTACAAATGTCAAGGAGTTGCGTGCGACACTAGGACATAGGGGATATTATAGAAAATTCATTAAAGCCTATGATCAAACTACCGCACCCATGGAAAAACTACTGAAAAAGGATGTGACATTCTGTTGGGATGAGGAATGTCAGTGCAACGTAGATGTGTTAAATGAAAATATGGTGGCTACACGAATCTTGGTATTTCCCGATTGGAGGAAGGAGTTTCATGTACACATGGATGCTTCTTGCATCTCGCTAGGTGCAGTACTAACATAGGTAGGCAAAGGAGAATTAGACCATTCTATAGCCTTCACAAGTAGGAAGTTGTCAAAGGATGAGAAAAATTATTCAAAAACATAGTGCAATGGGTTGGCCATGGTCTACGTGCTGCAAAAATTTAGGCATTATCTATTAGGGGGACATTCCAAGATGTGTACAGATAATTCTAATTTAAATTCCCTGGTAAACAAGCTTGTGTTTGGGGGAAAGATTTGCAGGTGGTTGTTTTTATTTTGGGAGTATGATTTTGAAGTAATTGTGAAGATGGGAAGGTTGAATGTTGGACATGACCATCGATTGCAAATCGAAATAGGCGAAGAGCCTAGTAATTTGGAGGAAGGGTTGCTGGATGTGAAGCTCTTTATGGTACGCGTAGCTAATGACTACTTTTATGACATTATTTATTTTTCAACTATAGTGATGGTGCTTGAAGGATATACAAATCAACAAAAGAAAGAACTAGTAGTTTGCACGACTGATTTTTCTGTCATTGGGGGACATTTGTAAAAAAGGGGGGTAGGTGAAATACAACAGAGATATGCACTGGATTTTGATTGTGACAATATTCTCACTGAAGCTCATGGGGGAGCTATGGGAGGCAATTATGCGGGGAAAGCAATCGCACATAAGATTTTGCGCGCAGGATTATGGTTGCCAACACTACACAAGGATTCCAAAGCATACTGTAATGTGTGCGATGCATGTCAAAGGACTAGCAGACCATCGCGAAGGGATGAACTACCACTCCATCCTCATGTATCTTTGCAGGAATTTTAGATATGGGTGATCAACTTTATTGGGCCAATTTAACCACCTGGAAAGAAAATGGGTCTGCGCTACATTATCACTGCGACAGAGTATTTTACCCAATGGGTGGAAGCACAATCGGTAAAGGATTGTACAAGGGATACGATAGCAAAATTCTTGTTTGAACATGTCTTAACATGGTTCAGATGCCTGAAAATATTAATGAGTGATAGGGGTACGCACTTTATGAATGAAACGATAAGTGCGTTGACAAATGAATTCCAGGGATACCACTAGAAGAGTACACCATATCACCCACAGGAAAATGGGATGGTCAAAGCTTTCAACAAGATTTTGGAGAACACATTGACAAAGATATGCAATGTGAAATGAAATGATTGGAATGTTCATGTACCTGTAGTACTATGGGCCTACCGGCAAACCTGTAATAAGTTCACAAGGAAAACACCATTCATATTACTCTACGGGGTCAAAGAAGTAATGCTTATGGAGTAAATTGTGCCTAGTATGCGCATAACAACTTTGACAGATATGGCGGATCGCGAGGCTTTGGAGGAATGGATCACACAGCTAATGGAGTTAGAGGAAGACCAATTTTTTGCAAGATTCCACCAAAAAGTACAGAAGGAACAAGAAAAAGCATGGCATGATTTCCACATCAAGCTTCATACATTCAATGTAAATGATATGTTATTGTTATATGATAGTAAGTTCACTAAATTTCTGGGTAAATTATAAATGCATTGGTTAGGACCATATATTGTCAAGGAAATTATAGATGGTGGTGCAGTTCAACTCGCAACATTGAATGTGGAGCCATTCCTGGGATAAGTGAATGGGATTTGGCTGAAGCTATATACGGGGGATTCGACGCAATGATTATATGGCAGCAGGACAATATTAGTGCTCCAGACAGTTGCAAGGGAGCACGAGACTATAAAGTACACTACCTGATTTGGAGGATGAGACAGTGACCACACTCTATGAAGATTGATGAGGGTCCACCTATTGAAGTTGCGCTCAAGGCGTTGCACCATGGAGGAGGGAGCTGCACAGCCCAACAGGAAAATGACTGTTGGACTTACTATTCATGATGTCATGGCCAAAAAGCAGTTAAGAGGACCTAGGAGGCGAAAATTAAGGCAAAAATCTTTGAAGATTTGTCGCCAAAGCAACATTTATTATTAGAATGTGGGGGGAATGATCAGATTTGAATTAAAATCCCCCTATAAATTAAGCGTGCTGGCCTAGCAAAGAACACTTTACATTCTAAGAATTGTTGGAGCCTTTTGCTATCTGACGCATATGAATCGAGCATTCTGGGAAGAATTTGTGGCACAAACTTCCTTTGTGAACTATTCTGCAACAACCCAAGAGAGTTTCATTGAGAATATGACTACTTCCAACCCTGCTGAAGCGATCAGTTCCAAAGCCGATGTGTCTAATGCACAAGGTCCAAAAGTATCTAGTATGGAGGCTATGTCTATTGTGCCCACAATGCTGATGTCACCTAGGCTGAAACAAATTGTTACAAATGAAAAGAAGCCAGCCATGAAAGCTAAGAAATTAGCCATTAAAGAAAAACAGAAGAAGCCAGTGCAGGTGTGAATGTCACCAAGGAAGAATATAAAGCCACAAAAGAAGGAAAAAAAGGATAAGCAACTAGAGAAGGTGGTGGATTTAGAAGAAGAGGAGTGCCGAGGTGTTGAAGAAGTCGATGATGAGGGAATCAAGCCTATCTCTAGGGTTCTTGAGTACATCCCTCCATTGAAGGGAAAATCTAAAGTGACCAAGGATCCTGATTTTGGGAAATTTTGGGTGGAAACTCCCTTTCTACCAGAACATGTCTCATTTGAAGGACCTAAGCTCACGCGCATACCGCTGTTGAAAATGGAGGACTGGGACCTCATGGACCATTAAACTTTTTCGCATCTTCCAACCCATAAGTACATGAAAAATATATACTATGATGAGATAGGAGTTACACAGTTAGAACCCATGAAGTGGGTCCGCGATGTGGAGCAGCTGGGGCTATTGAACATGCTTTTAGTACTGCATTATCACCACTCACTTATCAATATGATTTGTGTGCACCAGCTCCTCATGTTGGTGCATGATGGGATCCTATGGCTAGGGTGGCCTATTCCAATAACAAACATGTTGATCCATGGGATAACAATGTTGCCTCACAAAAGAGCGAAACCTTCCAAGGAGTTTGTAGGGAAAACCAAGGAAAAGGAACTATCTGATAAAATGAAGAAGGAATACGGTCTGGTGAAAAAATCACAAGGATACTCTGTCATGTCTATTCAATACCAGATAGTCTAGTTTTCTTCCTAGATCCTTGCAGGAAAGATCATGAGGAAGTGCCATGCAGATGAAGTTCTGGAGCCGGTAGTGTCACTTGTTGCACAATGCGCGAAGGGCATGCATTATAATTGGTCCAAGCATCTTTGTGAGGAGTTCCTCACAAACTTTCAAGAAGACCAAGAAGAAAGGAAGTCATTTCACTGTTCTTAGCTTCTATTGTCCATTGTCTTAGTTGCATGGAGGTTACTAGAGGATAGCCAATTTCCTCCTCACAAGAATGATTTACTCGAGGTAGCGCGGTTCACCTCACTCTGGTCTACGAAGGATGTGTCATACATCAAAGAAACAAAGATGTTTTGGGTCCTAATGGAGATGGACCTTCGGATGGTGGTGACTCAAAGTCCAAGATTATCCCCAACCTTATTTGAACAATTAATAGCTTCCGTAGAGTTCAAGGCTGACTTTCACAACGTCTCAATCTGTGCGCAAAAAGATCCAGAGGGAACTTCACACTTGTTGCCTTATTTAGTGTCTAAGACAGATGTACAGGAAGTTGTAGGGTATTGGTTGCTGGAGTGGTGTGAACCTACAAAGCTGGAGGTAGGAACCAACAAAGGTGCAGAAAGCTTTTTTGTGAAAAAATTTGAAGGACGCTGCTCAGAAATCTGTGTGCAACGTGGCCGAATAGACGAATAAGGAGGCTAGCAAGACAGTTTCTAAGAAGCCCCATCTAGAGGAAGAGCACACTGCTAAAGAGCAAGCAGAGAGAGAATAGAAGGATTCCTAGGAGAGTCAGAAGTCTGTGTCACATCATACTGACCAGCAAGAGCTATGAGAGCAGGGAGGAGGTGGTGATGAGGAGAAAACCACTCCTTTCATCCTAAAGAGGCGCGGGCAGGAACAAAAGGGTGGATAGTGAAAGAAACACAAGTCTGATAAGAAGGCACATATTGATCCCATGGTTTTGATAGAGGGTGATCTTGATGAGATCGAGGACAAGATATGGGACACAATTTTGGAGGTTCTACAGCAATTTAAGTAGCAATACATGTATACGCTAAGGAGAATCTAGAAGGATTTGCGTGAGCTACAGATCCAGGTGAATAAGATTCAAGTGGATGGTGGAAAGGTGAGTGGTGCAAAATCGAGCCTGATGTAGGATAGTAGCATAGTAACAAATATTGAACAGACCCTAGATGTCAAAGTCTTTCCTTTGCCAGAGGGGTTAGTCCATGTTGAATCAGACGAGGATCATGTTGTGCTCAACATAGTGAAGGATATGGGGTTGAACCTTGTCGTGTTGCCACTTCAGACCCTTCATACGCTATGTAAAGGTGTCTCCAATGAGTTTAAAATCAAAGAGTAGCACACAGTCACTATCGTCAGTGAGTTTAAAGTCAACAATGAGCAATTTTTGTAGAAAAAACTTAGGTGCTGAAGGAACAGGAGGAATTGTGGACATAGTGCTAGAACCCGGTAACAACAATTGAGTAGGCCTAAAAGTCCGTACCTAAGCTGAATATACGAGAGGATGTAGAGGCCTCAGCCAAAGTGAGGAAATTAGCTACTATAGTACGTGCTTCAAAGGAGAAATTTGATAAGGTGACTTTCAATTTTTAGATGCAAATAGCTGAGCTACAGTTGAGGTTGCAACTGACCACACCACCATAAGTTTGGGAAGAAAGAGGCGTGGCTATAAAAGAGTCCATGGGTCAACTGGATGTCACAATTCAGGGTTGCGATCAACTCTTCACTCGAGGAATGGGCTAATGGGATAAACTATAGGAAGATCCTATGCTGCAACAGTTGAATAGAGAGATCAGGGAAGTGCAACAACAACATGATGAGATCAATACAACAACGCGGACATTGGCGCCAGTTCAACACTTCGCACACTTGCAAGAAGGCAAGGAAAAGTTGATACATATCCAGGAGTTGTAGAAACAATAGCCCCTTCTTAGAGACAGGCTTTAGCCTTGGACAAAGGAAGTTAGCCAACTTGAGAAGTTGAAGGCCATGCAACAGACCCAAAGGACTACACAACTTGTCATCGAGGGCCCAACCACATAGAACTTGGTCCAAGAGGTAAAAAAATCAGTATCACAAAGTACCACAGAGCTTCAAAAATTGACCAAGGCATTCATCAATCTCCATTAGAAAGTGGAGAAACCAGTCGAGTGACTCGAGGGCGAGTCACGATATTTGTGTTGGGAGTGTGTTGGGATGTGGTCCCGAGAGGTAGAATTGAATTAAATTAGTAATTTTTGTAAATAATTTTGTAAATAATGTAAAGTCTCCACAAATTGTGGATGTGAAGCACTCATATAGATAGGAGTCAAATGGGCCCTATTCCCTTTTTTTGGTTTTCTTTTGGATTCTCCTATGGTCCATGGACCATGATATTGTATGAGGAGAAGTATAAATAGTTGAGTGATATCGATTATTAGAAGTAACTTTGGATAGAGAATTGGGCATGTAGAAGAGTTTTTGTTGCCTTGAGGGAGAGCTAAGGTAGGAATTCTCTACTTCCTATGCTTAGGTAGAGAAGGGAAGGCTCCTACAACTGAGTGTGAAAGAGGCCTAGGTAGAGTCTGCAGCTGAGTGTACAAGAGGCCTAGGTAGAGTCCGCAACTGAGTGTGGAGACCCTTGAAGCTCTGTGCACAATGTAAGAAGAATCTGTAATCATTGAATTGAGGATCAATAAAGACAAATTTTTGAAGAATTAAACAGTATTTCCATTGAATCTGCTTATGTTATATGTTTTCAATCAATGATATGTTTTCTAAATTACTGAATCAATGCTACGTGAATTCACTGAATCTGTATTGATAATGTATGAAATGAATGGTTATCCACTTTTACAAAGTTACAAGCTATTTCTCTTATGTTTTATAACCAATTAAGTAGATATATGTGAACTTGAATCTAGGGTTGCTTGTTGATGCACAAAAGTAGATAAATTAATTGTTTAAGGTCCGAAAATAGATCGTGGACCTTTGCAAAGGTCTGAAGACAAACTTAATCTAGTTACAATAATGAGACCTAGAAGTCTATCGATCTGTGTGGAGGTAGAACTAAGGCACTAAAAGACATCACACTAGCCTCTGGATGTAGAAAATTGGCTCTTGGATCCCCCAATACTACTTCATGTGAGATTGCAGCCCGCGCTACATGGGTTTTTGCCAAAAGGGCCAGCAATGTGGGGTTTTGTTGGTTAGCACAACTAACTCTGAACCTAGGTTAGGACCCCTTAAGCCAACATGAAGCCACCTGATGGTATGCGACTGTAGATGTGTTCTAGTCAATAGGCCCAACTGCTTCATGACCTCTACTAAAATGAGGTTCCTTTGGATCCCATTTTTGACAATGAACTCCAGCGGAGAACCCTTCACCCACATCTGTGAGTGGAATAGGCGCTCCCCCTCTTTTGTATTTTTAGGCTTAATCTTTTGGATCTTGGTGGTGGCCACAGTAGCACTAGGCTCTACGTCAATGATTTGATTCCATTTTTCACTCCCCTTGTTGGGTTCTAACTCGGAGTCAGAACATGCATCGGACTCAGAAGCCTTCAACTCGGCCACCAGTGACTGCTTGGCCTGACACTCACTTGTGTTGTGAGTGGATCTCTTATGGAACTCACACCACTTTCCCATGTTCTTCTTTGTCTTTGTGGAATTGTTCTTTGCTTCCGGCTTTGGAAAGTTATCCTTAGTCACCCCACCTTGGCTTTTCCCATCAATTTGCAGTTTGAGGGCACCTTTCCTTTGCTTCAAATTCACAGATCCAAAGTATCGCCTTTTCCTATTTAAGCTTCTGCTTGATCTTGACAGTGTATCAGTAAGTTGTGCCGACCAAGGAGATGTTTAGGAACTCCATCTCATCCTGGATCTACCTGTGTAGGCAGCCATGATACTTGAGTACCAAATGTTTCTCAGAATCCTTGATACCTAACTTCGTGTGAAAGGTATGAAAAACATTTCTAAACTCTGGCACGTCTTGGTCGCTTCCCTATCGTAGTGTGGTCCACTTTATTTATTTATCCTCATAGCTCCCTATTACACAATATTTTGTCACACCTCCTGCACTTCCATGTGACATACTCTGAAGTGACCAAAACATGACCATTATGCAGTGTACTCATTCATATATACATCTCAGATCCTTCCTAAGTCATTGATTAGAAAATTCCTTGAGCATTGCCTGGAAGAAATAGCTCTAAAACCCTAATTTGAGCATCATCACTCTTATGAGACTCAAAACAACGATGATCTCCTATTGCACTGCACTTGAGCCACGATGGCATCGCTCTATTCACTTGTATACCCACAATGATCCAAAAAAGGCAACTTTCTTAAAGAGCATGAGAAGCTTTGTGATATAGAAGCTTCCAGAGCGATGAGATGGAGGTTGTTTGGCATAGATGAGGTTGAATTCTCCCAACTTGGCCTCTTGGTATTATCCCTATGACCTACCGCCTTGAGATAAGGGCCCAATCCTATCTTTGGAGAGGTCCTAACTCCCTTTCCTAGCTTATATATTCATCTTCTCCCATTCCCAAGATTGTACCTATATGATATTCATTTGGCTTGGAGAAGAAGTGCTTGGAGAGCTCAGCTTGGACTTGGATATTCATTCAAGGAGAGCTTATCAACATCAAGGCTTGGTTATATACTTCCCTTTATTTTCTATTAATATACAACTGCTGGTTTATTTTCTCTAAATGTGTATGACCATGTATCATTTATCTTCACATTCCTTAATCAATTAAGTAATTTTCTTTTGAATATTCTACTTGTATGTGCATGCCTTGTTGTGTCTTGATCTCTTGTGCAGGTGCATAAATGTTGAGAGAAGTAGGAACGAGCCCGTGACATGAGTGATTCAAGGTCTTCAACAAAGGAAATCGAGATGACATCAAAACGAGGTAGGCCATCTTCTTTGTCTCTCTTTTCAATTGCAACTTAGGAAAGTGTCTAGTATATTGTCACTTCGGTTGCTAGACCATGGAAAATTTTAGGGGCGAATTTTCACCCTTGGGCTAAATTAAGTGGTTTTATATTTTTATTGGGGGAGTATTTTGTATCATAGTACATTGTTACAAATCGCCTCAAATTTAGTTTATAAAAAATTAGGTATGAAGGTTAACCCACCTTATTTTAAGGGAGGGTAAAAAAAGTAAATTTAGGAGTTACAGTCTTCCATTCACCCTCATTTTCAAGAAAATGTATTTATGATACTTATAAATAAAAATATAAATACAGTGGAGGTATGGTAAATAAATAAAAATACAAATAAACTAGAGGTATGGTAAATAAATAAAACCTCTTTTTATATTTAGTCCATAATCCTCTTTCTATTTAAGAAGGTTCAAAAACAAGGTTTCATTTAAGTGAATCCTATGGGCCAAATAGCATATTTATAAAACACGTATGGTAAATTAATAAAAACAAAAATAAAGTGGAGGTATGGTAAATAAATAAAACCTCTTTTTATACTTCAAAGGTATGGTAAATAGATAAAAATATAAATAAACTATAGGTATGGTAAATAAATAAAAACTCTTTATATATTTAGTCCATAACCCTCTTTCTATTTAAGAAGGCTAAAACAGAGGTTTTATTTAATTGAATCCTTTGGGCCAAATACCATATTTATAAAAAAGGTATGGTAAATTAATAAAAAATATAAATAAACTAGAGGTATGGTAAATAAATAAAACATTTTTTATATTTACTCCATAAGCCACCTTATATTTACGAACACTCAAAAAATGTGTTATATTTAGGTGAAGCCTATGGGCGAAATTATTATTAATACCATGCAAGAAAAAATTATTAACCCTAATATTAGTATTAATAAAAATAAAGATGGCACATGGTATTGACCCATGGTATTGACATGGAATGCCGCCTATTTAAAGGGGGGAATTAAACTATCATAGATCCATCTTTACTCTGGATCAAATATCCTGATATGCAAACTAACATAGAGTGAAAAATATTTGATTCCTCTCAGGGCTTATATTGTAATTTTTTTTTATGGTGAATGGTTAAATCTACATTTAGTCACTTCACAAAATTTAGTAAAAAATATCGATATCTCCATTAATATTGGTTTTTCTGATTTAACAAAAAAAAAAGATCAAAACAATGAAATCTTAACTCTTTCTGCATCACCCTCGCAGAAGAGAGATAGTCGCTACCAAGATTTCCCACCATTTTTCAAACATTCTTAATATGATATCTTCATGAAAAAGTTAAGGTACTGATCTTGGATTAGTTGTTTGAAAAATAAGCTAGTTTGTACAACCTTTCATCTTCTCTGCTATTCTTAGTTTGTTGTAATGATCTATAGGGGTTGGGTCACTACACCATATTGTTCTAAAAGGCAGAGTTTGTGCACCAAAAATGAAATTAATCCACATGTTAAAATGCTATTAAAAATGGTACGAAGGTAGTGAATTATGTTAATAAGAAATTTAGATTGGGAGATGTAATTAAATTTTATTATTTAATTGAAGATTTCCAATTAAAATAATAATAAATCTACATTTATATATTTATATATTGATTGGAAGGCTTCTGAAAATAGTCACTTCTTTCCATTAGATCCCCTTCAGGCCTTTGGGATACCTACTACTTCATTATATTATATAGTTGGGGCTTGCTACTTGTTGGCGTGTTGGGGTAAACAAACTTGATGTGTTTATTTTTTATCTCGCAGTTGGAGTCTATGGAATAAGTAAGAAATTTGATAGCTTGGAAAAAGTGGTAACTTGACAAAATTGGTAGAGAAAACATTAATCTCTCCTACCATGACAAACATGGCCACTAAAACTTGCAACATTGTTTGTAGGAAATGAAAATTATGTTTCGTTTTTCCAAAAATGTATGTTAGTATATTACAGTTTAATGAATATGTTTTATTTTTATTATATATGGTTTCATACTTTCACAAAACATTCACCAAGACTTCACAATGTTTTATTATTCAGTGAAATATTTTCCAAGATCTTACAAAATTTTATAATTTTTAGTGAAAGATTCGCCCATGACTTTGAAGATAATATAATCTGGTGAGAGATTTCGCCAATATATTATATATATATAATATATAATAATATAATATAAATATATATATATATATATAATATATATATATATAATATTAGTGATAAAATCACCTCCCATTTTTCATATGTATCATGGGGATTCGCCCATTTATTATACATATAAATTTAGGGTGGTTCTTAAAATTTTCCCTGTGCTAGACCCACTCATTGGGGTAGAGGGATCGTCTCTATCTGTAGAGAGGATTTACTTAGACAAAAAAATGATGACTCCACTGGGGACACTTTGATCTTTTCCATCCAATCCTTCACCTTGCTTTTGTGATGAGTTTGACCAACCATCCAATCCCAAACTTTTTTACTTGTCTATAACTATTTTCACTTTCTGATAATTTCTTGAAGCTTCTTGATTTGTGCTGCTCTTAAAGATTTTTTGTTTTCTCTTTATCTTTCTCGACCATTATTGTTTGGTCCCTCACAGTCGCAATGACATCGTGGATATGTTGATTACAGTAGCGATGAATGCTTCTTTTATTTTAACATGTGCGATAATAACAGAGGTTAAAGAAAATTAGGGTTTGTCTTCCTACTTTAAGTTTTTTCCCTTTGTCTGTTGCTTACGAGTGTGATTTTAGTGTCCTTTTCTTGTTTGACATGTTTGTCTAATTACAATTGCCTATTAATTTGTTTTTAAGTGTGTTTGGAGTTTGATATTCTTTCTAGGGTTTTAGGCCTTCTATGTCATCCTTCATTCACTCATTGGTCTTCTCTTCAAAGATTGATTACCTTTCTTAAAAGAGTCTTTTTGTGTTTTGGGGTCTTTTGAAAACCACTTTTGGTTCTTGGGTATTAAGTTGTTTTCATTAGTGTTGAATTGATTAGATTCTTTCAAAGTTACTTCAGTTCCATTTGGCAAGCAATAGATTACAAAATTGTTTGTTTCATTTGAACTGAAAGGAAGTATTTGCTTTAAATTTTATGTTTCGAAAAGTGAAAACGGAAGTGTTTATGTTTTGGTAGTTTTTGAAGCATTTCTTGCATTCAAAATCATTAATGTGAAAGATATTTTCATCATTATTGAAGTTGTTTGCATTCTCTTTTTCTTTTTTCACTAGATTACATTGATTGCATTAAAGTGAAAATGAAATCATCATATATCTTAAGGTAGTTAGATTTAAGGTTTTGTTTTGGCATTGCATTTGCTTATGATATGAAAGATTATATTTCATGTTTTTCATTTAGCATTTGAAAATGGACATTGATGCATTGTTGCTTGTTTGATGCATTATTTGGGTGTTTCTCTTCCCTACATATGTATCTTTCATCGAATGAAAGGATTTTAATTTCATCATTTAGCTACATTTTAGGAAAATGTGACATCGTTAAGGCCTTGAAATCAAAGCATAATTTCAAGATCAACTTTAAAATCTATAAATTAATCTAAGGAGCATTTGAAACATTAACGTTCATACTTACTGGTCTAGGATAGAGACATTTTCCACATCTATAAAACTTAGTAGCTGTCATTTCATCTTGCATTAGAAAACACTAGCACGAGCGTGTGCTCCCCATACTATCGAGTATCTAAAGGGAGACCCTTATAGGTTGCAAACCTTTATCCATAGTAAGCTGAGTCTTATGTCTTGTAAACATGATACATCAAACATAGCATTCGGGGAGATTTCCTGCACGTATGTCAAGTCCTTGGTAAATTTATTTGCTAAGGTCTATATTACAGTTCATGGTTAATTGGTACTCCTTTTTCCTAGAGTTACCTGAGTGGTTATTTCAATATTTTATGACTCTTTAAATTTGAAAAGATCATCGAGCAATTGTCCTTTCAAGCTCTCTAAACCAACGAAAGTGACTAGAGTCACCTTTTAGTTCTTTTCTAGACTCTTAAAAAATGAAAAGGCAAAGTTTTCATTTCTAAAAATAATTGCCCATGATAAACATGTCGAACCCAAGCAGTTGCTTCCTGGACGAATATTGAGTAATTCCCTACTAATTTCAAGATTGTTAATAAGCCCTCAACGAATCACCTTTCCTTTTCTGCTATTGAGAGGAAGTCATCGTCATTGAACCATTGAGTTCATCTCATAGTTCCCCTTCAGTGTCTAATACTAAAGGGTCCTCATAAGGATTTCATCTGGAGCTTCCTCAGTCATTTGAAGATCAAGGTTTTTAACTTGTGATTATTCCAAGTATCCAACCCCTGTCTTCTTGTCCACCTCTACCAGATTGCTGGTCAACTAAAGAATCTGATCCTGAGACCCCAGACAATCTTATATAGACCACTGTGAGTCTGAAGAGGCTTGTTATTCATTTGTCGATCCATTATCTGATTCTATTGTGATATCTCCTTTGCATCCTTACAGTCCTTATGATCAACCTGATAATCCTTTGGAGTTATCTCCTCGTACATCTCAGATTCCTCGTCACTAGTTTTTTCCATCTGTGGAGTCATAGGGTGAAATCCCAACCTCTTCTTTAGGTCATTCGAAGTTTTTTCTATTCATACTCATGTAAATGATGAAAAACGGTACGAATTTCCTCTAGAAGGCTTTCCTTTTACAAGAAGAGTCCCATCTCTCACACTTCCTGAAAGTAGTGGATCCATGTTTTCACCTGTTTATACAACCTTAGCATAGTTAGTTTCAGGTACTCCTAGTGCTTCATCTTTGTATCAAAATCCCAATTGGTCTTCAGATGCTATTCCTATATTTGGTCCATTCATTCCAAATGTGACCTCTCAAATTTCTGTACAAACTATTGTCACATCAGTTCTCGTTCAACCTACGATCACATCACAGTCTATATCGTCATTTCAACCGAGCCTTCTAGTACAACTGACTGTTTTAGGTCAAGTTTTAGTTAGTTCTTCTACCCCTCTGTCAAGTGGATAGAATGTGCCACCACCTCGAGGGGAATATCTGAATATTTCTCTTGTGTCAGGCGAAACCAATGTGAGTGGATTATAAACTCACATGGTTGGAGTTAATCAACCTTATTCTAGTGGTATTCCTAACCCTATTGGTCTGTATGGGTCAGGTAACATCCAGTATCAAGAGCCTTATATAGATCAAATTCCACTCCAACAGGCTTATTGTTTCCTGGAAAAATAGTATTTCTAAGAAATGCCAGGCCTCTAGGTTTGGTAGCTAACCTAGAAACAACAGTCAAAGCAATTCACTATCTTTCCTATGAGTGATAGATAAGAAGGAGATTATGAAAGAGAAACCTGTAACTTTTTCTTGAATCCTCGCTTGATCTTCATCTCCTTTGGCTGATCCCGTAACTCCTCCCCATACTTAACATTCTTGGAGAGTACCTGCACAGCTACAGAAACAAAGACCTGTCAAAGCATAGTGATCCATCATAGCATAAACATCATAGAATTAGAAATATAATAAACAAATGAATGCATTTACAGTTAACACAATCAATTGGGAAAAATCTTGAAGAACTTTATTGATGACAAGGAATTACAACCCATAAGAAGTCTGATCTAGCACCATCCTCCCAGCTTCAAGCCTTCTTCACCTCATGAATCAGCAAGAACATACCAACAATAACACAATGTTCTCACCTCAATACTGAAACTAGCAACACTTCCTTACAACTCAAAATAATTTAGCCTCCTTGATCTCTTGGATGAGAGATCCTTTTATAGATGATTGCAGGAGGTTGAGTTATCAATGGGGATGATGAATGCCTTTCTATTTTTAGGAATTGGTTCCATGAAAGAGGGGAATTGGTGGTGGTTTCCTAATTCCTTTAGTCATCCTTGGGCGAATTCAGAGGGGCAAGTGGCACATGAGAAGTTTCTAGAAGTTTCCATGAGAAACCAACTCTCAAACTTTCTCAGAATTTTGTCCTACCTCACCCATCACACCTTCTAGAGGGCCAAACTATGATGCATAGAACGCCAACACAAGGCTTTCAACAATGATTCATTTTAGGGACTTTCTGGATGATTTTTGAGATGGAACTTTTAGGGAATGAGGCATTCAGACGACTTAGTTCCTTTAAGACATAAAACAACTATTTTAGGGGTTGATGAACCATAATACATTGACATGTGAGTTGGGGTTGATGTGCCCAAATATGTCTATAACAGTTGCCACCTGAAGCATGAGGTCGTAAATGTTCATGTCGGGTGAAATGCTTTATCATGACGATCGGAAGTTTCGAACTTGAAGGTGACCTGCATCAATTACAATACAATACATCATGATAATATGATTTTTCATGAATTAGCTGAGGGAGGCATCCCTATGCTCAGCTTTATAAACTTTCATTACATGTACATAGATCAAACAGTTGTATGCAAATATAGATTTGTGATCCAGGATTAGGATGACCATCTGTGTAAAGCCTTTCTACATTTGATGCTTTGGTACTCCTGAATATATTGCAACTTGGATGGATTCAACTAGATCCGAGGTCTTCAAACTCGTTCAATCTTCACTCAATGTACAAGTCTAACCATGTGAAAATATGATCTGAGGTCAAACATGGAGAGACATCATTTGATTAACAGCCAATGATGTAAGCTGTTAATAGACACGAGAGGGATCACTAATAATGATGATTATTCTCAAGGTACTACAATATATTTTGCATGGTGTGAACTAATGATTCAATGTCGAACACCATGCAAAATCTTTCAGTCGAAGGCCATTGATGTCAACCTGTCACCAGAAGAGAGAAACTTGCCATTGATGTATGCAAGTTTCAAAGCACTGAAAGGGTGTTTCTAGGTCAACTTATTGGATAATGAGCTAATGTCAACAAGAAGTGACTCGTCGTAGGAGGGTGTTGATGTATTCCACATCTATGACACGAAATAGAGAAAATTATTTCTGGAGATGAAAACAAACTAACAACATAAGGCTAAGGAATGGCGGTCATGAAAATGAAGGTTTGTAGTATTGCAACAGATAAGACTTTAACTGGATGAATTCTCTTGAACATATCGACGACACTGAGATGAATTTGTAGCGTTGACCCAAAACAAAAGTGATGGATGGTGTGATAGACTAATGACATGATAACCATCAAACGGAATGACCCAACCCAGCTTAATCACGGAGATGAAGTGAAATTGTTATGTTCAATAGCGACTTGCTTCCATAAGTTTTCAATATTTTCCCCATTTTCCCCGGTCACTGCTGACCAGTACCTCTTTATTTTTTATCAAGCTTGAGGAGGATAACATATGCATGTCGTATAATTTTCCCTTCGGGCAAACCCATTGTTATTTGATGTTTTAATGAGTCTAGTGACGGTGAAACTCGGTCTTGTCTAGATGGACAAGTTTGTTGCTATTATTTTCATGAGTTTAATGACAAGGATAACTCAGTCCTTTTCATGTTTAGAGAGTTTGAAAAGATATGAAAAGGAAACTCCATAAGTTCTTTTTTCATAAAATAATCCCTCAGGTCTGAAAAATGATAAAATAATACAAGAGGGATGTCATTTCCAATACTTTAACAAGCTGGAAGAGACAAGCGCTCGACTATCTTTTATTATTTAAAGAGTCTGTAAAGCGTTTAAAGAGGACTCTATAGTTTCTTTTAAATTTTTAAATCAAAGCTCGAAAAGAAAACAAAAGTTTGCTTGGTGGTCAAAGATGCTCAATTTACCATTAGCACATCAGATTCTATTCTCAGTTGTTCATCCTACTCAAAACTCCATCAAAATGATTAAATATACACATTTATGGATGAAAAATGGATAAAACCATCATTACTTGATTCACATGTAAAAGTAAACATAAAAATTAGTTTTAACATTTCATTTTCACCATTTCATTTCTAACATTGGATTTTGGAGCTCTGAAGCGGTTTTTCTCCCAAATTTCACGATTCGATTGCGAGAGATTCTGTGGATCATTTCCTGCACCATTAGGACCAAGTAGGAGCTATCCTTATGCTCTTCAATTCTATTCCATTCTTTTTCGGTTTTGGGCAACTTTTCTCAGCTTTCTGGGCCTCCAGGGTTTAAAATTTCATTTTCAACCATCAAACCTTGTCCCTATCAAAAAGTGCAATGCATAATGGGTTGCTAATAGGCAACCTACTATGCATAGCACTATCTTCAAGGGCTAAGTGTAATGGGCACAGAAAACCAAGTTTGAACAGTTGTTTTTCATCAAATTTTGAACTGATTTTTGTCCAAGTTGGATCCTAACTTATCTAATGTTTGTATTTTAGATATTCATTGGATCAAAATGGTTGTTACATGGAAAGAACGAGAGCATGGAGAGCAGGACATGATTGCCTTAAATGATTAGGGCACAGTAAATGCATTAAGGAACTGTGGTTTGCTAAAGTTTTTCCGCTTGTCCAACATGAGACAACGGATGGATTTGTTGCAGTATCTTTTTCATGCTCGGGATCCTATTGACCAAGTGTTTCAAATCAGGGGTAAAACTATTCCTATCACCATCGAGTATATTTATGTTCTTACGGGTTTATTGAGGTGGGGTGCCCCTCTTTCATTATCAGGACTCGGCTGTGGAGGTGAATTGGTGAGAGATTATATTCATCAGTTGGGCTAAATTAAGGGGTTTTATATTTTTATTGGGCAAATATTTTGTATCATAGTACATTGTTATAAATCGCCTCAAATTTATTTTATAAATAAATTAGGTATGGAGGTTATCCCACCTTATTTTAAGGGAGAGGGTAAGAAAAGTAAATTTAGCCCTTGGGATTAGGAGTTACAATCTTCCATTTGCCCTCATTTTCAAGAAAATGTATTTATGATAATTATAAATAAAAATATAAATATAGTGGAGGTGTTGCGAATAAATAAAAGATCTTTTTATACTTACTCCAAAGGTATGGTAAATAAATAAAAATACAAATAAACTAGAGGTATGGTAAATAAATAAAACATCTTTTTATATTTAGTCCATAAC
The DNA here is from genome assembly GCA_000404065.3 of Pinus taeda. Lineage (NCBI taxonomy): Eukaryota > Viridiplantae > Streptophyta > Pinopsida > Pinales > Pinaceae > Pinus > Pinus taeda. The sequence continues at coordinate 37,613 of APFE030480070.1, read as the reverse complement.
CCTCTTTCTATTTAAGAAGGCTCAAAAACGAGGTTTCATTTAAGTGAATCCTATGGTCCAAATACCATATTTATAAAAGAGCTATGGTAAATTAATAAAAATATAAATAAACGAGAGGTATGGTAAATAAATAAAACATTTTTTTATATTTAAGCCATATGTCACCTTATATTTATATTTATGAACACGCAAGCGTGTAAATAAATAAAAACATAAATAAAGTGGAGGTATGGTAAATAAATAAAACCTCTTTCTATATTTAGTCCATAACCCTCTTTCTATTTAAGAAGGCTCAAAAACGAGGTTTCATTTAAGTGAATCCTATGGTCCAAATACCATATTTATAAAAGAGCTATGGTAAATTAATAAAAATATAAATAAACGAGAGGTATGGTAAATAAATAAAACATTTTTTTATATT